>CAUYQG010066656.1:0-40096 GCA_963574415.1 Tarsius wallacei | reverse complement strand
GAGGTATTGTGCACACATGGATATAGCAGATAGGTGATGGGACAGTGCAGATCAAATATGATGCTTTTGTTTCATTACGTTGCATTATAACATCTTAAGAATCCCCTGTAAAATACCTACTCACGTACAAAATCATGGTTTGGTATACTAGTTTCCATGCCAAAACACATAGACACAGAAATATATATACACTAACTAATCTGTAGGATATCTTTGTGGTCCTGTTTAAAAAATCATTGCCCAGACCACTCTAAACCATTTGAAACCCGTCAAAACCAGCTCCGAAACCAGTTAAATCTGGCTAGAACCAGCTGAAATCAAAGTTGGCAGAGACTAGTGGAAGCCATTTGACACTTGCTAAAACCAGCAGAGACCAGTCAAAACCGGTTGAAGCAGACCGAACCTAGTTGGAACTGCCTGGAACTAATTGGGATTGGTTGACCCCAGTCGAAACTGGTCGAAGCTAGAAGTTGGTTGGAACAGGTCAAAATTGGCTGAAATTGGCTGATTTCAGTCAAGACCTGAAACTGAAACTGAAACTGAAACCACTAGAAGCATGAGGGAAAAACTCCAAGGCATAATCAACGGAGTAAAACACAAGCTATAGAGTGGAAGAAAGTATTTGCAAGCCTTACATCTGATGAGGAGTTGATATCCAAAACATATAAGGAATTCAACTCAATAGTAATAAAACAAATAGCCTGATTTAAAAATAGGCAAAGGATCTAACAGACATTTCTCAAAAGAAGATATACAAGTAGCCAACAGGTATATGAAAAATTGCTCAACATTGCTAATCATCAGAGAAACGAAAACTTAAATCACAATGAGATATCATTTCGCAACTGTTAGAATGGCTTTTACCAAAAAGATGAAAAATCACAAGAGTTAGGGAGAATGAGGAATCAAGGGAATCCCGGCACACTGCTGGTAAGAATATAAATTAGTACAGCTATTTTGGAAAATAGAACGAAGGTTGCTCAAAAAAATAAAACGATCATATGGTCCAGCAGTCCCACTACTGGGTAGTCACCCAAAGGATACGGAATCAGAGAGATATCTGCATTCTCATGTTCATTGCAGCGCTATTCACAATAGCTAAGATATGGAATCAACTTAAGTGTCTATCAACAGATGAATGGATTTAAAAAATGTGACATATATGCACAATGGACTACTATTTGGCCATAAAAAATGGAGGAAATCCTGTCATTTGCAGTAATATAATGAGACTAGAGGACATTATAGGTGAACTAAGTCACGCATAGAAAGATAAATACCACATGTTGTAGAGAGTAAAATGATAGTTACCACAGACCGGAGGAAGGTTGGGATATTGGAGAGACGTTGGTCAAAGTATACAAAATTTTAGTTAGATAAGAAGAATAATGACTATAATTAATAACAATGTGTTGTATTCTTGAAAATCACAGAGTAGAGTTTGTTTTCTCACCACAAAAAGTAAGTGAAGTCATGAATATGTTAACTAGCTAGATTTAGTCATTCCACAATGCATACATATTTTAAAACAATTTGTTATACACAATAAATACATAAAATTTTCATTTGTCAATTAAATATATAAATAAATTTAAGATAATGTTAATTGACTAATTGATCTTGGATGACCAAAGATGATGTCTCTAAGAAGGTGACATTTTTATGATGTGATATAAATGTCAATAACCTAGTAAGTCCCAGGAAGATCAAGAAAATTACATTTCATACAGAGGAAATGGTACAAAATTCCAAAGATGAGAGTGAACATGATATATTCAAGGCCAGAGTGGCTGGGCTTCCTGAATAAGGGGAGAAGGATACAAAATGAGGTCAGAAAGTGAGATGAGAGAGTCACAGAGGCCTTTCAAGGTCAGGATAATGAACTTGGACTTTGTGCTACGTGGGATAGGAGCCTTCAGAGGTTTATTAAACAATGGTATGACATGACCTGGTTTTCATTCTAAGATCACTTTGGGTAGCAGAGGGAGAAGGGAAGAGAGAGCAGCCAAGTGTCAGAAAGACAAATTAAGACTCTCAGTGGTCCAGGGGGATTAGACACAGGTAATGAGGGAAAGAGAAAAATAATCTAAAATCAAGCTTAGATTTGGGGCATGAGCATTTGGTAAATGGGGAAGATTAGAGATGACCAGGTGTGGAGCAGAGATAATAACAAAGTTTGTTGGGCCATATTCAGCTTGAGATACAAATTATACATCCACATGAAGAGGTTAAGAAGGCAATTGATTACAGACATCTAGAGTGGTGGTTCTCAAACTTGGCTGCACATTGGAATTACCTGTAGAGTTGAACAGTGATGTCCAGGTCTCACTTTCAGAGATCCTGACTTAATTAGGTTAACGTATAAGACATTGGGATTTTCAAAAATATCCTCCAGGTGATTCTAATATGTAGAAAACTTTGAGACCCACTGATCGAGGGTTCTAAGGAGAGTCAATTGAAGATTTAACTTTGGGTATCATCAAGGTATAGATGATACTTAAAGGCCAAGGGACTGATTGAGAGTCTCTTGCGGGGATAGATAGTGAGGCTGGAGAAGGCCAAGGCCCAAGCTCTAGGGTAACCTAAACCCTGAAACACCCCAAATTTGGAAGTTGGGCAAAGGAGTCTGAGAAGCAACTGCCAGCATGGAACTCACAGAATGGATGTCTGGCCATTCTTCCTCTTTGGGGAGCCTCAGGAGCCTGGTAAAGCAGTTCACCTGATTGTTCTCCTCCCTCTGCCTTTCCTGGGGTTCTTTTCCAACAATGGAGGCCAACCTCTTTAGTCCTCACCTCTGTCAACTGTTTGGCTGTGGCTCAGGGCCATTTCTGTTCCCCAGTCAGTGTGATGCAAACCAATTCATTTAGCAGCTGTTCCTCCTTCTGATTGTTTGTTCCAAGATGTATTATTCCACATTTGTCCGCATTAAACTGCAGTTTATCATCCATTATCCCAAGTCCTTCAGTGATCTGGCCCCCTCTGCATTTGATGGCAAAGCTCCGTGATTTGTGGTGCCTGCAAAAGTCATCATTTGCAGATTTGAAATCCTTCTTACAGGGCCATTACATGGGTCATCAGCAGCAATAACACACGGTGACTGTACCTGGCAGCTCTGCAGAGGCAGGAGGAGACACGAGGGGCTGGACGTGGGTTTGTTTGTTTTCTCTACCAGAAGCCACAAGTGATGCCCTAGCCCTCCCTTCTCAACTCTCCCCCGATCTGGGGCTTCCCCGCCCATCCTGACAATGACACTGAAAGTGTCTCAGATGATCTGCAGACTCCAAGTCTGCCTCTTCACGCCATCTTTCGCAGCATCCGTAGCCTGCAGAAACCTCTATAATTTAATAAACTGCTCACACCAGCATGCCTCTGGCTATCTCTAATCAAGCTGGGTGAGTCTTTCAACCATCGCTGGCCTCGTTGTAATGGATGTTTCTGGAGATTCAACATACATTTGCATTTTAGTCATGAAAGTCTTCAGATGACTGTGTCTGGTAAACAACATGACCTCCTGACACCCTATGATTTGCCTTTGATGTGCAAGACTTAAGGGGGTGTCTAAGTGGGTGTCGCCAGTCTAACTTTTGCAGTCAGTAATTCAAGCCCAAAGGGAGAGCCCAGGCACAAGAAACCCCCCGCCCCAGGGGCCTTACCATGTCTCTCTCTCTGCTCCTTTTATTGATATTTTATTTTATATATTTCGGCTTATACTTTTTAATATTTTAATGCATCATAAATTCTTCTTGGAGGTCTGAGAAATAATTGGTCAAATAATCCATTTATTTTCTCCATAAACACTTAATGAATGCCTGGCTTAGTGTTCAGGAGTCACGTAGACATATGTTAAGAGTTCATAGTCCGTGGTGAACAAATTAATACTACAGAGGACTGTTGAGCTTTAAATGTATTTTTTACATGCTGCTTCTCTGACGCCCATTTCCATATGTTTTTTTAGTCTCCAGATGTCCTGGTCATACAAACTGTTCTTTTCAACCTGGGCAATGTCAGCCCCCATGGGGCGTTTGGGAATGTGTGGGCATGTTTTGGGTGATCACAATGACTAGAGAGAAAGGCTGGCATGCAGTGCCTACAAGATGCTAGATGCCCTGCAATGCTAGGAACCAGCCTTCACTCACATCCAATAGCACCCCACTAATAAACACAGAAAGAAGGGGTGCATTTTTTCCTATGGCGGCTCTAACATATTACCACAAATGTAGTGACTTAAAAGAACACATTTATTACAGTTCTGGAGGTCAGAAGTCCAAAATGGGTTTCACTGGGCTAAAATTGAGGGCATTGGTAAGGCTTTGCTCTTTCTGGAGGTCCTGGGAAGAAGCCATCTTTAAAGCCAGTAATGGCCAGTTGAAACTTTCTTACACTCGTCACTCCAAGACCTCATCTCTTCCGTTCTCCTCCCTCTCCCTTTCATTTAAAAAGATCCTTGTGATTACATTGAGCTTGCTCAAATAACCCAGGTTAATCTTCTCATCTCAAAATCCTTAGCTTAATCACCTCTGCAAAGTTCTTTTTTCCACGTGAGATAACATATTTGCAGGTTCCAGAGATTAGAACAAGACATCTTTGAGGACTATTGTCTGAAGGTGCACTGACAGTCTCAGCCACTAGAGGATGCTGTCACATGATGCAAGCAACCTTAGGATGTCCTCTCTAAAGTGGTGGCCCCGATAATATTCAGTTATCCAAATTAATCGAGTGGAGTGTTTGCTGTCGTGTATCAGGAGTTTCAGGACACACGTACAGATGCCTTTGGAGGGTGGCTTGTCCCGGGTGTCTTGCACCGAGTCGCAGCCTTTGACAGGAAGCACTTTTTCTACCTTATTTCATCTGTCAATAAATGTGAATTCCTGGTTCTCACATCATCTCTGCAATGGGAAGTGATGCAAAGGTGAGAGGAAAAGTTCAAAGCTTATGTCTTGCACAAAATAATAGACTGGTTGCACAGATAATTGGACATCAACTTCATCAAGACTCTATAATATTAAGACTTCTCCAGGGGCTTTACCAGCTGCAAAATGTTTTCACGTCCATTTTCTCATTCAATCCACACAATGAATCTGGAGGCAGCTGGAGCAAAGATTGTGTGTGTGTGTGTGTGTGTGTGTGTGTGTGTGTGTGTGTGTGTGTATGTTGGAGTCTCACTCTGGCACGCTCATGGCCACCACAGCCTCGACCTGCTGGGCTCAGGTGATCCTTTTGCCTCAGCCTTCCAAGTAGCTGGAACTACAGGCACACATACCACACCCAGCTAACTTTTTGATTTATTGTAGAGACGAGGTCTCATCAATTGCTGTTCTCGAACCCTTGGACACAGGCAATCCTCTTGCCTCAGCCTCCCAAAGTACTGGGATTACAGGCTAAGCCAGGCACCCAGCCTGTATTTTTTTTTTAATCACCATTTTACAGATGAAAAAACTGTGACCAGGAGAGCTTTAGTAACTCGCCCAAAGTCACAGAGCTAATAAACTGCACAGCTGTGACCCGGTCCTTGGACTCCGGTCACAGTGGTTTTGTCCTCTCTACCACACTGACTCTCAAAGCTCTAAGGGCCTGATATGCAAAGCAGAGACACATTTTAAGTCCATCTTGTCCGAGTCTTAATTGGACCTGTCATTTCTAAAGAGGCAGCATGAAGCCATAAAAGGGGTTTAGATTTAGGGGTCTGGCAAAGCCCCGTTTTTCCCATCTATAACTCGGGGAGGATGAATTACAGTTAATGAAGCGATTTCCAAACAAGCCTGATAGTTAGAAACCCCTGAAGTGGTGGTTAAAAAATGCAGATTTTCATGTTTCCTCAGAGAGTTGGATTCAGTAGATGCAAGGGGGGGGACGAAGATCCCTGGGTTTGTAAAACAGCCTGCCTGGTGGTTCTTAAAGCAGGCAAGTTTGGGAAATGACCATTGACAGGATTTTTTTGTAAATGAAATCAAATGACATATGTATCAAGCACCTGGCACTGTGCCTGCCACAGAGGAGACCTTCATAAACACTGGGTTTCTTTTCTTCTCCTCACTTTTATCAAGATGTGTTTTGTCTTTCCATTGATTGCCTTTTTTTTTTTTTGAGTCAGAGTTTATCACCCAGGCTAGTGTGTAGTGGCACACTCACAGCCACTGCAACCTTGACCTACTGGGCTCAGGTGATTCTTCCGCCTCAGCCTTCCAAGTAGCTGGAACCACAGGCATGTGCCACCAGGTCCAGCTAATTTTTTGATTTATTGTAGAGACCAGGTCTTGCCATGTTGCTCAGCTGTTCTCAAACCCCTGAGCTTAAGCAATCCTCTTGCCCTGGCCTCCACCTCCTAAAGTGCTGGGATTATAGGCTTGAGCCACCATGCCTGGCTTTTTTTTTTCTTTTTCTTTTTAGAGGCAGGGTCTTGCTCTGTCATCCAGGCTGGAGTGCAGTGGTGTGGTCATAGCTCACTGCAGCTTTGAATTCCTGAGTTCAAGCAATCCTCCTCTCAACCTCCCAAGTAGCTGGGACTATGCCACCATGCCCAGGTTTTTTTGTTTGTTTGCTTGCTTTTTGTTTTTGTAGAGATGGAGTCTCACGATGTTGCCCAGGCTGGTCTCAAACTCCTGACCTCAAGCGATCAAACTCCCACCTCAACCTCCCAAAGTGCTGGGATTACAGGCATAAGCCACCTCTTTTATTAATGGTAGTAAGAAGACAAGCTCCTGTTTCTAACCATATACAAAGTTCCAGAACTTTCTCATAGAAAATATGGCCTTGGGTGGGTGAGGCAGTAGAGAAAATCCTTTGGGTAGTGGCAGTAAATGGTCGTTGAAGAAAGAATCCGCTGTGTTTACTGAATTCCCTTCATTTTCCGTGCTAACTATATTTCACCATCCCCTTTCACCTTTACCCAGGGAGCAGGAATATCTAGCCCAATGCATTTATTTTACTTATCTGCTGATTTATAAAACCCACCTTCTGCCTTCAGCTCCCAGTATATTACTCTCATATAAACAATAAGCCCCATATAATCAGTCTTGTCAACCAAACCCCATCCCCTGAGATAAATCCAGCCTCCCCACAGTGGCAGAGGAACTTTCATATTGCCAGTGGGTTCAGCTCATGCCTTGGCCCAACTTTCAGAGTAAACACCCACATAAATCCACCCAGTGTTCCATCTCACCAGTGCGGCTGCCCAGCCACATGTTTTCCAGAGACCCGATGGCAGGCCCTGCCTGGAAAATGAATGGCTCCTTGATAGCCAGCGTTTCAAGAATCTTCTTCCCTAGGTGGGGCTCTGCAAAAAAGGCTGACCCCACCTGGAGCTGTGTCTTATTTCCATCTGCCCCCAGAAGCAAATGCAGTGCCCGAGAAAACATGGTGTCTTATGGGGTATTTGCAGGCCATAGAGTTTGGAGGTTTATGATGAGAATTTTTGCATAGACAAAAATCAAGTAGTTCCAGTATTTCTCTCTTCATCCCAAACAGCCACAAATCAGAAAGTCAGATACCACATGTTCTTACTCATAAGTGAAAGTTAAACAATATGCACCCATGAACAGAGAGAGTGAAAGAAAGGAAGAAAAGACGTTGGAGACTTGGAAGGGGAGAGGGTGAGAGGAGTGTGAAGGATAAGAAATTACTTAATGGGTACAATATATACTACTCGAGTGACGGTTACACTGAAAACCCAGATTTCACCACTGCACAATGTATCCCTGGAATTTGAGGAGGAAATTTCAAGTGTTTTGGTCTAACTGCCAAGCATTACATCAATCCGCCCTCTTGCTGGATCACCATTCATCAGTATCCAAGTGGGTTTCATTCCCTTCATCCAAGCCCTTTTATTCCACAACCCATGGCCATTCCACACCACAGAAGAGTCCCCGGCCTGAGTTTGTTAATGAGTTAGTCCCCTGTTAGTCCCTGATTCATCTAGACCATTCCACTTATGAGTGAGAACATGTGATACTCAACAACTACCGCAATACTATAAGAAAAGGATTGACTGTAGCGGGAAACTGTGGAGGGGAGGGGGGCAGAGAGGTGGGACTGACAGTAGTGGAACTCTGCCTTAGGGAAGGGGAGGCACACCTCATCGGCAAGGATATCTGCACAGTGAACATTTGTATACCTAACTTTATTTTTTAAATGTACTCCACAATTTTAAAATAAAAAAATTTTTTAAGTTAAAAAAAAAAAGACCATTCCACCCTGCCCAGAACTACAGTCTTCTGTAACTCCCTGCAAATCCTCAAGCATATCTGGCAGTCAGTGTCAGACATTTTCTCATTATTATGACAACCCCAAACACCCTGACACATTTCTAAACACTTCCTGGAGGGAGCTGTGTCACTCTCCAACATTGAAAACAGCAGGGTGCCAAACCCTCACCCAGAAATCCACTGCTATGCCTAGGCTTCATGATTGCACACGGATGTGCATGTAGTCCACCATAAGCTTGCCCAGTTGGTTTCATCTTCCAGAGTCGGGAGCAGGGTCTCTTTGTATCAGGGCATTTCTCCTTCCCATTCAGAGGGAGGATATAAGGAAGCTTCCACGCTGGCAGTCTGGACAGCAGCCCGGCTTGTTAATGGTTTTGACGCTGAGATCTGCAATCTCATTGCCTGCTTTCCCCACTTCCAAGTCTTCCTCTCTAAAGACGGCCGTTCAGATCCTACCTGCTGGTGGACACTCAGAGGCTCTTCCTCCTTGAAGTCTCCCTGATTCATGTAGCAGGAAGTGGCCTCTTCCTCTCTTTTGAAATCCCTTATTACTTATTTTTTATTTATTTGTTTGTTTTTGAGTTGGAATCACACTCTGTTGCCCAGGCTGGAATGCAGCAGCATGACCATGGCTCACCACAACCTTGACCTCCTAGGTTCAGGTGATCCTTCTGCCTCAGCCCCTCAAGTAACTGAGACTACAGGCTCATACCACCACTAATTTTTTTGATTTTTTTATAGAGACCAGGTCTCACTACATTGCCCAGTCTGGTCGCGAACTCTAGATCCTCCTGCCTCCTCTTCCCAAAGTCCTGGGATTACAAGCATGAGCAATTGTGCCTGGCCCTCTATTACTTTATACCAGGGATAGACCCTTTTTTTGTTGTTTTTCCTATAATAGTAAATATTTCAGGCTTTGTGGGCCATATGGTCTCGGTTGCAACTACTCAATTCTGCCTTTGCAGTGAGAAAGCAGTCACAAACAATATGCTAATGAATGGGTGTGACTGTTCCAATAAAGCATTGTTTACAGACACTGAAATTAGAATTTCATATAATTTCAGTCATCATGAAATGCCATTCTTCTTTTCTTTAGTTTTGGTTTTTTTTTCCCAACCATTTAAGAATGTTTAACCATTCTTAATTCATGGCCCATACAAAACAGATTGTGGCCCACAGGCCGTCGTCCACTGAACCTACTTTATGTTATCACTCTTTTCTCATGGTTATTACGGTCTAGCTCCTCAGACCAGCAGCATGGACTTCACCTCAGTACTTTTTTAAATACAGAATCCCAGGACCTGCCCCCGACATAATGAACGAGAATCTGCGTTTTAACAAGATTGCCAAAGGACGCATATGCATGGTACAGTCTGACACACACTGTTCTGGTTTGTTTTATCATTGTTTGTGTCCATGCTCCCTGCCCCCAAAACCGTCACCAATAAATGGTAAACTCTTGGAAGGCAGAGACTGACTCTGTCAGACATATCTTTGACTTTTTTTTTTTTTTGAGTCAGAGTCTCACTCTGTGCCCAGGCTGGAGTGCAGTGGCACACTCACAGCCACCGCAGCCTCGACCTGCTGGGCTCAGGCGATCCTTCCACCTCAGTCTTCCAAGTAGCTGGAACTATAGGCATGTACCACCACCTCCGGATAATTTTTTGATTTATTGTAGAGATGAGGTCTTGCCAAGTTGCCCAGGCTGGTCTCGAACCAGCCTGGGCTGGGATTATAGGCGTGAGCCAATGCACCCGGCCTATCTTTGATTCTTTACCTGATACACGTTTTTAAAATGCAGTTGCAACCAGGCGCGGTAGCTCAAACCTGTAATCCCAGCACTTTGGGAGGCGGAGGTGAGAGAATTGCCTAAGCCCACGGGTTCGAGAACAGCCTGGGCAACTTGGCAAGACCTCATCTCGACAATAAAAAAAATTTTTTTTTTAATTAGCCGGGTGTGATAGCGCGCATAGTTCTGACTACTTGGAAGGCTGAGGGGAAAGGATCGCCTCAGCCCAGCAGATCAAGGCTGTAGTGGCCGTGAGCATGCCACTGTACTCCAGCCTGGGTGACAGTGAGACTCCAACTCAAACTTAAAAAAAAAAAAAAGTGCAGTTGCTTTTGAGAGTGAATGAATGAATGAATGAAGAAAGCTTAATTCACCTAGCAACACATATCTCTGTGTAGTCTCTCCCAAAAGCTTTATTTCCTATTTCCCGGCTAATCCATTAGGGAAGGAGAAGGCTTACTGTACCTAAGACTTTCTTTGCTAATTAAGATAAAGAGAGAGAGACAGGAACTTGGAGGAGACTTCAGATCATCCCAAATTGCTTAATGGAGAAGAACTGCCAATTTTATGCTCCTGAATCTGTCTCTCAGGAGGACTTCCCTGCATCCTTTTCCTTCACATTTTTCTCTTGACTGCATTAAACCATTCCAATGGCCCCGTCTTAGACATTCACCTGTCTCAGAAGCAGCTGAGTTATTAATAACTTTCATAGTTTCTGATTTTTACCTGAAGTCCCTGGACCAGCAAGGCCAAGTTAATGACCACATACACTCGTTAGAGGGCCACATGTGATTGCCTTAGCTCCCCACGTGGACTGAGGAATTTCTAGGTATTGCCAGAAGCAACAAAAACAAAGTGTCTTTTTAAATGGTTGTGCTTTTTAGAAATACCTAAATCCATTGTTCAGGCTCAACCTCTCATCTTGTATTGTTCTTTAAACATATATGTGTATATATTTTAAATTAATTTTTAAATGTTAATAACTTGAAAGTAACCATTTTAAAGTGAACAATTTCACGGTACTTAATACATTCCTAATGTGAAACCACCACCATTATCTAGCTCCAAAATACTTTCATCATGCCAAAGGAAACCTCATAATTGTTAAACAATCACTCTTCACTTCTCCCTCAGTCCCTGGCAACCTGTTTCTATGGATTTACCTATTCTGGATATTTTATATAAATAGAATCATACAATAAATAAGCTTTTTTAGCCTGCCTTCTTTCACTTAGCATAATGTTTCCAAGGCTCATTCACACTGTATCATGTACTGAAATGTATTTCTTTTTATGACTGAATGATATTCCATCATATGTATATACCACAACTTGTCTGTTCACTCATCTGGTGATGGACCTTTGGGTTGTTTCCACCTTCTGGCTGTTGTGAATAGTGCTGTGTACACATGAGGGTACAGTAAGTCTCCTGCATACAAACCTTCAAGTTGCGAACTTTCGAAGATGCAAGTGTGCGTTCTCATATCCAATCACGTAAGTTGTCATGGACGAGCATCCACTACAAGTGGTTGCATTTTTGTGTACTTTACTATACAGTACTGTATAGAGTACAGTTGTACAGTATCTTTACCTGAAGCCCAGGGTGTCCAGAAGCAAGCATAAAAGCAGCAGTGATGTAGCCAGTACTGTATAGTCAACTAAGTTGGGTACCTAGGCTAACTTTGCTGGACTTACAAATGTGCTCTCAGAATGGAATCCGTTTGTATGTATGGGACTTACTGTACACATTTTAGTTTGAGTGCCTATTTTCACTTGTCTTGGGTATATACCTAGGAGTAGAATTGGGTTATTTGGTAATTCTATGTTTAACTTTTTGAGGAACAGCCAAATTGTTTTCCTATATTTTTTAATTGAGCATTTACCTGTTCCGAGCACTGAGTTAAAGGATTCACGAGACAATGCACTTGGCTGAAAGACATTTACAAACAGGAGGAGACCAGAGTACCAAAGTAGCTCAGAAGGTCTTTAGGAATTTGTGACAGCTCTCTGCTTCTCTCTCTTGCTCACTCTCTCACTCTGTTACCCTCTTGCTCTTACTATCTGTACCCCACCTTAACCATCTCCCTCTTTTCATATATATAATTATTAAAGGGGATGGGAGAGGGAAAAGCACTGTAGAGCATTTCCCATACATCATCAGCAATGATTAATAACAATAATAACCAGTATTTAGGCTGGGCATGATGACTCACTGCTGTAATCCCAACACTTTAGGAAGCACAGGCAGGAGGATTTCTTGAACCCAGGAGTTCAAGACCAGCCTGGGCAATGTGGCAAGATCCCCATCTCTATTTTTTTTTTAATTAAGAAAAAAAATCCCAACAATAACCACTACTTATTGGACACATATTATGCCTTGTAGTAGATATTATTAACCCATTTTACAGGCAGGGAACTGAAGACTTGGAGAATTAAGAAACGTAATCAAGTTCAAGTGGCAGAAGCAGCACTTGAGCCCTGGTCTATTTGACAACAGAATGCATGCTCTTTCAATACACTACTACATTGCCGCATCTTAACCAGTGGGAACATGAAAACAAACACCAAATTTTCCGTGTCTTGGCTGTCAGGCTGCTCTTGGCTGTCAGGAAGCCACAGAAGGCTAACCCATGGCAGTGGACCCTGCAGTAGACCCGTCATCACACCGGCATGCTGGCGTGGGTGCTGAGGAAGAACACAGTCTCTTACTAAGAAGACCCTGGATCAATTCTTCAGGGACAAGTTGAAAGCTCCTGACATTACATGGAGCCAAGGTGCCTCTCTGTGCAGACCTGCCTGGAAGTGCAATGGTGTGGTCACAGCCACGTGCAAGTGGCACAGTCACAGTGTAGCTGTTGTAAGTGACATGGGGCGTACACAACTTGCTAAGAGAGAGGAGTGTTGCATATGGTTCACCATATTTAAGAGACAGCAAATCCAAAGCTATCCCCGAAGCAGTATTGGTCACTCACTTTGTAGCCAACAGAAGAAAGAGGGTAACACTGCACTTACCACTGTCTCAGAGCTTCTCAAATGTGAACAATCATCAGAACCCCCTGAAGGGTTTCTTAAAAGCAGATTCCTGGCAAGGTGTGGTGGCTCACACCTGTATCCTAGCACTCTGGGAGGCCCAGACAGAAAGACTACTTGAACCCAGAAGGTTAAGACTAGCCTAGGCAACATAGCGAGATCTTGTCTCTACAAAAAATAAAAAAATTAGCTGGGCATGATGGCACATACCTGTAGTCCCAGCTACTCAGGAGGCTGAGGTGGAAGGATGGCCTGTGCCCAGGAGATCAAGGATGTGGTAAGCCGCAATGACCCCATTGTACTCCAGCCTGGATGAGAGAGTGAGTCCCTGACTCAAAAACAAACCAAAACAAACCTAAAACACCTTTGTTAGTAAAACAGGTTCCTGAGCCTTGCTGCCAGAGACACTTCTGCAGTAGGTCTGGGTGGGGCCCTAGACCTGCATTTCTAGTAAGTTCTTAGATGATATTCACACTGATGGTGTCACTCATGACAGACGGGTAGGGTGAGATAGAGAGAACAAGAATGAGTAAACAAGAGAGACAGCTGTGACAGACTCCAAGGTCTTCTTGAACCCTGTTGGCCCTCTGGTCTCCTGTCTCTAGATGTCTGTCATCTAAGTGCACTGTCTCATGAACTCTTCAACTCAGTGCCTAGTACAGTTAAGTGCTCCATTTAAAAATATAGGAGCCAGACACACTGGCTCATGCCTGTAATCCCAGCACTTTGGGAGGCAGAAGCAGGAGGATTGCCTGAGTCTAGGGGCTCAAGACCAGCCTGGGCAACTTGGCAAGACTTCATCTCTACAATAAATAAATTTTTTAAAATAGCCAGATGTGGTGGCACACACCTGTGGTTCCAGCTCCTTGGAAAGCTGAGGCAGAAGGATCACCTGAACCCAGCAGGTTGAGGCTGTGGTGGCTATGAGCATGCCAGTGCACTCCAGCCTGGGTGACAGAGTGAGACTCCTACTAAAAAAAAATATAGGAAAACAATGTGGCAGTTCCTTTAAAAAGTTAAACATAGAATTACCATATAATCCAGCAATTCCACCTCTAGGTATATCCCCAAATAATTGAAAATAGGTGCTTAAACAAAAACTTGTACACACACGTTCACAGACTCCACTTTAAGTAGCACTGGCCAATCTTTGTGCTAAAATTCCCAATAAATAACCAGCCATTACCAACTTACCATGAATGCATAGGTCACTACAAATTATCACAGTGTTTTGACCCTAGAAGACATCCTTCTCAAAAAGTAGAGTATTCCCAGGGAAGTGTGTCGCATGTGAATGTCATCCATATGTCCAGATAAGAGAAAATGTTACAACCAGTGGTTTAGAGGATTGGGAGGTCTTTTATTGTTTTGGGGTTTTTTTTTCTTTTTTTGGTTTTTGGTTTTTTGTTTTCCAAACAGGGTCTTACTCTGTCGCCCAGGCTGGAGTGCAGCAGCACGATCCTAGATCACCACAGCCTCAACCTCCTGGGCTCAAGGGATCCTGCCACCTCAGCCTTCCAAGTAGTTAGGACTATAGGCGCACACCACACCCAGCTAATTTTTTTGTAGTGACAAGATCTCGCTATGTTGCCCAGGCTGGTCTCAAACTCCTGGGCTCAAGCAATCCTCTTGCCTCAGCCTACAAAGGTGCTGGGATTACAGGCATGAGCCACCATGCCCAGCCAAATTGGGAGATTGTAAAGAGTAGGAATCCCGTTCACATTGCTCAGGCCACCCAGAAATAATGACAATTATGCTAATTATTCCTGCAAACTTCATGGCCAGTCAGGGGGCCTGAGTTTATAACATGGAAGTAAGTCAGGTATTCCCTCCTACCAGCCACCTCCATAAGCAGTGTCCTTTGCAAAACTGTGCTTTCTTACCCTGTTGCCTGTTCAGAACTTATCTCTTATGAAGGAGGTGCCACACAGCCTCCTGGAGATGGTTCTGTTTATTTAAGGCTACTGGGGGCACCAGACTGTGTGCTGAGGATGAAACGAGAGCTGTGTTAATTCCGTATTAATGACAACAGAGCAATTTTCTTGCAGGAAATAACTAGTTACCTTAATCATTTTAAGTAGTTATTAGCAGCAGCCTAAAAAGGATGGCTTGTGCTTATCACACAACACACACAAAGGAAATGAAGACATGAATAACAAGACCTTAAACAGACTTCTGGCATCTTCCTTCTGGGTGGTATTAAATGGTATGAATCTTTTTAACTGACTTCAATCCAGAGTCCACAGCCTTGTGATAAAATGTTAAGTGAACTGCTGGAAATAGAGATCGTCCCCTCAGATTTATTGCGCCAATTTGCCAACAGCAGAAGTGTGCACCACTGCTGTGAGAAAGGCCATAGAAAAGAAAGAATGACAGGTAGATGTATGGATTAATTAATAAAATGCAGATAATAGCATCTTTTCCAATATTAATACTTCTTCAGAGGCGGCTCCATATATGTCTCTGGGAAAGAAAAAAAGCTAGAATATATTGTTTGTTTTCTCATCCCATCCCCCCCCAAGATAACCATCAGAGTTTGGAAATGAACAAAATTCAGACAACTTTATCCAGACCATAGCCACACACAATAAAAAAGAAAAAGGAACCACACAAGAAGAATAAAGTGCTTGTTCAATGGTTTTACAGTTTTAAGACATGTCAAGTAATTTTTTTCCTAAGCAAGAGGACTATTTTTTTTTTTTCTCCCTACAGTGGTTGCGCTTTGTGAAAGGAATCCCCAGCTTGATCAATTCAGGAAAATTACCCATATCAGCAAAGTGTATTTAGTGCCTATGATGTGTCAGGGACTGTGCTAGCTCCTGGGGAAATGATTTCTGTAAGCCACAGTGCAGCCCTCAATCAGCTCTCATTCTACTGGAGAGATGTCCTACACACAACTCATTGTAATATGCAAATTATTATAATATGGAACAGTAAAGGCCTTAGTAGAGGTATGTTGCAGGCATGATAGTAGCACAGAGGCGTACATGAGCACCTCTGCATGGAGGGTAAAGCCTGAGCAGGGTTTCGAAGGATGAGTAAGAGTTTGCCAGATGAACACGAGGGGAAGGACACTTTAGGTGGAGCAGAAGGCATGTTCAAAGATACAGATGTGCAAACAGCCAGGTCTTCCCAGGAAGCTGCAGTGATTGGCATGGCCGGCATGTGTGGCTGGGCAAGGAAGTGACAGTGAGGCTGGAGGTCATGGAGGGAGGAGCGGGGTCTTTTAGGCCTTGGGAAAGAGCCTGGACATTTCCTAGAGGAAAATAAGTTGCCACTGAAGGATTTCCCTAAGCAGGGAATGTTTAGACTTAGGGTCACACAATGGCTGTGGGGAGACTGGCTTGGAGGGACTTAAGTCTGGAAGCAGCAAGGCCAATTAGGAAGTGCTGCAATTATCGAGGTAAAGTTGGTTAAGGCCCTGCTCTGAAGAGGTAGCACTGGGAATAGAGAGGACAGGGCTGGCTGCACGAACCGTTAAAAATATTATAAAAATCCACAGGACTTCGTGACTAATGGGCTCTCACGAACAAGCAAGACAAAAGTCTCCGTAGGCGCCCCAGTCTATAAATGTAGCACTGGGAGGATGATGGCCATGTTACAGGGGACACAGGAGGAGGAGCAGATCTGGAGTGGAGTCTGGGGTAGCAGAACAACGAGCTTGACTTGGAATAGGTTGAGATTTGGAGTATAGAATCGCCTCTGAGTGCTCATGAGTCTTCCCTGCCTAGACACAATGATTTGCCACAGCCAGCTGAGGCGGCTGCATGACTTGCCTTGGGCTAGCTCTGTGCCTCTGCCATATGGGGCATCAAGGGTCCTGCTTACCAAATGTCAAAGGAGAATGAACACAAGAGAGGCTCCAGGACTGGGACTAGAAGGTTCGTCTTCTCATCGCTGCTCAACCCAGCGTGGAACTCATGGATCAGAAAAGCAAAGAATGGCCCTTCCTTGCACCCAACCAATTGGATGGGCCTTAAGACCACCACACTGTCCAATGAGAGAAATGTGTGTTTTGTCTCAGCCCAAGACAGAGTGAAGGGTCTCTATCTCTTGGGCATGCCTATGAATAACCTGAGAGAATGGAATGCTCCTTCTAGCCCTTCCCTCCTACAAAGCTCACAGGAACTCACCAGAAAGCAGCCAGACCTCAGGGAACTCATTTCAGCTATTCAAGCAGAGGACTGAGAGGATGGTCTGGCCTGGGGGAATTCATTCCTATTCAATTCAGTTCCACTGGGCAGTTCTGGGCAAATAGCCCTGGCATGGGAGTCAAGAAATGAGCTTTTTCTGAATTTCTGCAACCCTTCCTGAAACACTGGAGAGGGCTCTGAAAATAATGCAGGAAACCTGGCATTCACTTTCATTTTGGCTTCTGGTTAAGAGCCAGGCTCTGGAATTAGGCTCCCGATGTTCAAATTCTAGCTCTTCAACTTATTAGGAAAAAATGGGATATTGGGCAACTACTTAACCTCTTTAAGCCTTGGTTTCCCACCCACCCCCCAATCCCCTGTAAAATAGAAAAGGTGAAAATGTTATTAACTAATCTCATAGGGGCTACATTGGGAGGATTAAATAAGATAATGCATATAAAACACCAAATACAGTGTCTGGTGCGTAGTAGGAACCCATTAAATGTTAGCTGTATTCTCATGCTACCTCAGGGCAACTGACCCCAACCCAGGCACTAGGTTCTCATTTGCAAAATAATGACTCAAACAAGGGACTGTTAATAAACTTTCTGACATGCTGTAATTCTGCATGCACTGGGCAATGAGCCATTTTCATGGCGGTGGTGTGGCGGTAGTGGTGATCGAGTGTGTGTGTGTGTGTGTGTGTGTGTGTGTGTATGAGAGAGAGAGAGAGAATCTTTGTGCATTTTGGGAAAGAGGTAATTTTAAAAGTGGGGCAGAAGGTAAATTAAGATTCTTGAGTGTCTATTACATGCCTGATGTGTACTTGGTGTTTTACTGTGAACTTATAGAATCCTTACAACAACTGGGGAATTAAATAGTATTATTCCCCACCTTAAAAATGAAGAAAGTCAAGTTCAGACGGGTTAACTCGATGCCCTAAGTCACAGAGTTATTAAGTGGCAGGGCTGGGGTCTGATTTCTAACTCTTTTAACTACTTACAGACTATGGGGTAACTGCTACAAGAAAGCAAGAGTAATTTAAAGCAGAGTGAAATTCATATTTTAGTGTTACAAGAAGTCAAAAGGAAGAAGAGAGCAAATTCAGACAGGGAAATCCAGAAAGCCAGCATGGAGGAGATGGCAATTCAGCATAGGCTTTCAAGTGACAGAAATTATAGCTAAAACAAGAGCTATTCCCGGTAGAGACAAACCACATGAGCAAAGGTCAAATGTGTGAAGCTATGAGGCATGTGCAGGGGGCAGCAAGGAGTCCCTCCAACTGCAGGTTTTATGTTATAGAGAGGAGGAGAGAGAAGGCAGGAAAGTCAGGATCAGGCCGTAGGGCCCTGATGGCCAGCCCAGGGTGCGGGGGAAGATAGGGCAGGAGGAGGAGATAGCATTAGTAGTTGGGAAGAGCTGAGAGGCTGGTCCCTGACCAGAACCTGCAGGAAGTGGTTAGCCGTGTGTCTCAGGGAGCTCCTACCCAGAGGAGATAAAACCCAAGTCTCACAGTGGACAAACACACCAGCTCCCAGAGCTCTGAGGAGAATGGACCCCATGCCTGTTTCTCCACAGTAGACACCAAGTACAGGACTCCAGTGCAAATGGCCTTCATCCCACAGGGACTCATTTCCGCAGCCAGCCCCTCAAGTCTGATGGGCAATCCTGAGGTGCTGGGTGGATGAGAACTGCACTGTCCCCTGCCACCCTCGAAAGTGCCTCAGACTCTGGTTGTAAAGGGACAAGGACATTCCCCTCTAGTGAACCCAGATCTATTGGAAATAATTTTTTTTTTTTTTTTTTTTTGCCCTGTCAAACAACCGAGGTCCCAGATGGAGCCGTGGTATTTGGGATAAACCCTTCGTGAATGGTTGGGCTTGGGTTACAGTGAGGTGGAGCAAAGAATGAAAATTAGGGTCTGCCCCCAAGAGGTCAGGCCCAGTGGTTTCCAAGTAAAGCCACGATGCTCCCGCACGCAGTTACTCTTGGAATAGATGTTGCAGTCTTAATATAGACTGCCCACACGCCTGTTCCCAAATGCTGTCAGCAAAATGCTGTCTCTGTTTCCCTCCCAGAGTATATTTTGGAAGCCTAGGACAAGGGCACCATCTGGGCTCCCCTGCAGTACAGTGAGGATAATTTGGCTTTCCTTCCTTCTGTCCCCTTTCTCCACTGTCATTTTACTCATCTCTCAGATACAGGATCAGAGGATCCTTCTGTAAAACAAAATCTACCAAGAGAGGAAGGAATCAGCTGCATCCTGCACAGAATCGGCATTGAATGATCACACGGGATGCAACAGGAAAAGTGTTGTAATCCAAGGTCATTTTTGCTTGACTTCCAAGACACAGCAGCCTTCGTGAAGATGCATAACAGAGATGTGTAGCATAAGACCCCTACCATTCCTCCAATTTATTGATAAGGAAACTGACTTTCCTAGCCACAACCCTCAGTCTGGGCAAGAACACCAGCTCTCGCTCTCTCTCTCTCTCTCTCTCTCTCTCTCTCTCTCTCTCTCTCTCACACACACACACACACACACACACACACACACACACACACACACACAAACACACACCCCACTAAGGCTTTTTTAAAATGTATAGGAGAGTCAGGTGTGGTAGCTTAAGCCTGTAATCCTAGCATTTGGGAGGCCGAGGCAAGAGGATTCGAGACCAGCCTGAGCAATTTGTGAGACCTTGTCTCAACAGTAAATCAAAAAATGATCTGAGCATGGTGGCATGTGCCTGTAGATCCAGCTACTTGGAAGGCTGAGGCAGAAGGATCTCCTGAGTCCAGCAGGTCGAGGCTGCGGTGGCTGTGAGTGTGCCACTGCACTCCAACCTGGGCAACAGAGTGAGATTCCAACTCAAAAAAAAATGCATAGAAGGCATTTGGGATTGTCATCATGATGGGGAAGAGAGTACTTCAAGCAATTAGTAGGAATGGTACAAAGGTTCTAGAGAATCTACAATGCATGTGAGGGTCACACACAATGAAGACGTGTCCAGACCCAGCTGTCTACAGCTCCCTGGTTAATAATCCAGCAAGGGCTGGATTTCGAGACTATTAACGTGGCCAGAAAGCCCATTCCTCAGTATTCATAATTCCTTCCTTCTTCGGTGTGGCATGTCTTTGTGACTCCCTCCCTCCCATGCGACATGTAAGAACCCTAAAAGCAGATCCCATTGTCCTCTTGGCCATTTGGCTTCATTGTAATTTGCAATAATGGGTCAGAATCAATGTGGCTATCCCTGGATCATTCAAATTAGTTCCTGATGTATTGCTTTTGTACTTTTCCACATAAATATGGGGACTTTCTTGGTATTTATTGCCATTGACTTTCCAACAATTGGATGAAATGTATCTTATTTCTTGGAGTAAGTGAATACTTTTCTGTCTGCCAAAAGTTGTTTTGTACTCATTACACATCTTTTATAATCTTCTTACTTTCCCCAATATTTCCGAAGCCTGTTCTGGGGTTTACCATTCCCTGTAATCTGAATTGATACATCATTTTCTTACTCACTTTTTTTATTAAGAAAAAAATCATTAAATAATTTGTGGCACCTTGTGTGATTAAAGTACCTAGGCAGGTATCCAGATTACTTTTAATTTGTCAAGTACCATGGCATGAGATATGTGTATTTATTAAATGTGGGTGATTTGATTCCAGGGTTGGGGCACCTAGCTCACCAAGAACCTTGGCAGGCTCTAGAAAGGCAAGAAAAGGAGAAACTCCACAGGCCCCAGGCAGTTGGCAGTGTCGTTTCTAGAAGTCAGACACCACAGGGAGAAAACGTGCCGTGGTAAAGGGTTCCTTCCTTCTATAGTTTTTGGTTGAGTAATCGATGACAGCAGCAAATCTTATATCCTCACCGTCCCCTACCCCTCCACACATACCTCCTTCTCCTTCAAACTTTTGGTGACTTTTCATTGTTCTTACTAGAGTCCCCAAGACTAGGGGTGGTCTGTCCCTACATTTTTTTTGTGGATCAGCTTACCTTCATCCTCGTCACCTTCTGGGCTCCACCCTCATTCTCTTACACATGGTCTTCCATAATGCCACAGGGCATTTACACATGTGCTTCTTTCCGTCTCTGAGATTGTCCCTCTTGTCATCTCGTGCCCAGCACAGTGCCTGGCACATGGGAAACACAAATTAGTGTTTATTGGAGGAATAAATGGACATGGGCTTGGGTGACAATTCTTGGGTTTGGGATATTTTGTTTTGTTTGGGTTTGATTTAGCCTAAACACTATCAAATGGAGAAACCAGAGTTCACAAAGTAGCTAGCCAGAAGGCCCCAGGATGGCTCTTAAGCTGCATGCTTGTGTTCTTTGGCTACAGTCTCTGCCTTGCCTTCTCCTTTGTTGGTACAACCAGCCTGGTCCCATGGTCATCCATTTGCAACCCAGGCATAAACATGGTAGCCATGTTTATGAAACTTTGCTCTAAATATTTGGTTTCAATTCAATGTATAATCATGTGTGTATTTTAGTCAATGTCAGACTGATAAATGATGGTGATCCCATAAGACTATAGCACCACATTTTTACTATACCTTTTCTATGTTTAGATACACAATTACTCACCATTGTGTTACAATGGCCTACAGGATTCAGTATAGTCACAGGTACAGTATAGTCACTGTACAGGTTTGTTGCCCGGAGCAATACACTATACCATATAACCTAGGTGTATAGTAGTCCACACTATCTAAGCTTGTATAAATACACTCTATGGTGTCCACATAATGATGGAGTCACCAACAATGCATTTCTAAGAACATATCCTGGTCATTAAGCAGCGCATGACCATAAATTGACTTTGATAGAAACCCAGATGGCGTCATCCTAGAATCCTCACCAGTGTTTTATTTTTTAGAAGAATCACAAACCCTGTCCTTAAAATCTCCATGTTTTCCAGATGAAAACCTTGAAGTCTAAAACGGGGCAGTGGGCCACTGCTTTATTAGACTCTGGTGCGTCCACATGGTTCTTTGAGCTATGGCTGCCATGTTTCTTAGCTTTGGCCCTCTCCCCTGCCTTGGGAAAGTGAATCCCCTCTCTCTCCTCTCTCTAATTTACTTTCTAAATAGACTGTTTTCCAATCTTAAAAAAAAAAAAAAAAGGAGGCAGTGACTCATCTAGAACACCCAATTCCTGAGTGGCAGAACTGTCATTTAAAACTCGGACGATTTGACTCCCGGCTCAGTGTTCTTTCTGCTCTTCATCCCCAGAGCCCATATACTGTGTGGATGTGTGTTTAATGGCTTTGAAACTACCTAGTATGTATTGGTACTTATCGAGGATTCCACTTTATGCAATTAACGTATACAAAAGCAAGCCTGGTTTTACGAACGTTTTATCCAAATTGCTGTGCAGCTTGATTGACAAGAGGAGAGGAAATCCCACTCTCTTATCCAGTGAATGCTGTGTTCCTGTTTTCCATGAGTATGACAGTCAGGAGAGTAGCCACCTGAAGTGACTCTTCTGAATTAGCCCCGACTGAGTAAGTGGGCTCTGGCAAGCACTGTGTGAGGTTCTCCTCTTTCCTTCCTCCATGATGGATACCCACTGTGAAATGTAGCTAGGGAAGGTCTTCTCAGTCAAGCCTTAGTGTGCATCTCCTACAGCCATTGTGAGTCATTGTCCCTGGACATCTGACAAATCACATTCCTCTTCAGTTTAGTTATATCTAAACTGTGAAGCCATAAACCTGTATGAATAACTATAAGAGGATAAAACCTTAAACTGTGGTCCCCTGAAATGTTATTCACATTGTGCTCCGGGCACCATGTTGCTGAAGTATTCAGAGGCTTTCTCAGCCTCCCAGGGGGCCCAGGTGCGATGGCTCATGCCTGTAATCCTAGCACTTTGGGAGGCTGAGGCAGGAGGATTGCTTGAGCCAAGGAGTTCAAGACCAGCCTGAGCAATGTAGTAAGACCTTGTCTCTATAAAAATTAAAAAAAAAAAAAAAGCCAGGCATAGCAGCACGCACATGTAGTCCCAGCTACTTAGGAGACTGAAATGGAAGGATCACCAGGAAATCAAGTCTGTGGTAAGCCGTGATCATGTCATTGCACATCAGCCTGGGTGACAGTGAGATCTCAGCTCAAAAAGGGAAAGAAAAAGTCTCCCAGGGACATGCTGTGGCCCCAACTGTCTCATGGTCATCTGGAGGCTGCCTTTCTTGTTCACGCCACAGCTTAGACTTTGGACATCAAGTTAAAGCACTGCATTCTTTTTTTTTTTCTGAAGTATGGTTCAAAACTGAGGTGATTATAACCTGATTAATAATACAGAAGTAACTTATTAATAGTTTCTACTATGCCTAAGAGATGCTAAAACTACCATCATATCATTTAAGTCAGAAGAGCCAACTGTGAAAGCCAAGTTTTTCCACTGTAGTGAGAAGTAATTCTGCCAAAATGGGTACTCATTTGGTTAGATGTGGCTAAATATAGGTCATCTCTGTGAGATGCTCATGATTCTTTCTTCTACTCCATTCAACTTATACGCTAAATTATCTTGAAAGATTTCTCCAGCTGGGTGCGGTGGCTCAAGCCTGTAATCCCAGCACTTAGAGAGGTGGAGGCAAGCGGACTGCCTGAGCTCAGGAGTTCGAGACCAGCCTGAGCAATATGGTGTGACCTCGTCTCTAAAATAAAATATAAATAAATAAATAAAATTAGCTAGGCATGGTGGCACATGCCTGTGGTTCCAACTACTTGGAAGGCTGAGGTGGAAGGATCACCTGAGCCCAGTAGGTCGAGGCCATGGTGGCCATGAGCATTCCACTGCACACCAGCCTGGGCAACAGAGTGAGACTCCAACTAAAAAAAAAAAAAGAAAGATTTTTCCATTGTTGACTACCCTCAATTCCTGATACAAACTCTACTTAATTGTAATACATTACTTTAAACATAATGTTGTTTTTTTACTAGCTAGCATTAATTTAGGTTTTCTTGTATATATGATTGTAAGAGACATTGGCCTATCTACCCCTCAAACATCAACTGGAACATACTCGTAAAGCCATCTGAACCAAAACTTTTTTTTTTTAATGGACAGGAGTTTTTGTGGGTAGGAGTAGTAGGAAAATAATTCTTGCCTTAATTCAAAGGAACTACGTAACATTGCATCTCTACAATAATTAAAACAAAGTAAGCCTTAATTGATATGATGTATGTGGGCTCTGGAATTTCTTTTTAGATATTTAGCAATGATCACCTAAGCCTACCAATACTACAGAGTTTTTGATGGGACAAGTTCTTCCCCAGGGATGATGATGACCCCAAGAGAGTTAGTGTATGGTTTGAGACAGCGTGTTTGGTCTCTCTACTGTATTCATAATACAAACCACAGAAGGAAAGAACTGCCAAAAGCTTCTTGGCTGTCAGACGACAATAAGATAAAGTATGATACAAAAATGAATAATCTGTGGACACCATCCTCAAGAAATACAGTCTAAATGTATTAATGGCCTGACTCTATTGTTATCTATGAGACCTAACCAGTCACTTCATCATTCTGGGATTCTTATTTCCTTTATCTGTGCCCCCACAGCCAGACACTTCTAATAATAATCACTGTAACTCCCATTTAATGAGTGCTTACTTGGTGCCAGGCACTGCATTTGAAGCCTGTTTTACCTCCTGTGTACACCTGAGCTCATTTACATGCTTTAGCTCATTTAAGCAGCACAATTATTTGAGTGGTTACATTGTCATCACAATTTTGCCTATGAAGAGACTGACATTCAAATAAGGCCAGGCGTGGTGGCTCACACCTGTAATCTCAGCACTTTGGGAAGCCAAGGCAGAAGGATCACTTGAGGCCAGGAGTTCAAGGTCAGTCTAGGCAACACAGCAAGACCCCAGTCTCTACAAAACATTTTTTTTTAACCAGCCGGGTGTAGGGACACACACCTGTAGTCCCAGCTATTCAGGAGGCTGAAATGGGAGGATTGTTTGGGCTCAGAAGATGGAGGCTCTACAGTCATCCATGATCACGCCATTGCACTCCTACCAGGACAACAGAGTGAGACTCTGTCTCTAAAAAAATAAAATGTAAAAAGGGAGAAAGAAAGAAAAATACAAGCCCAGGACTTGAACCCAGGGTGTTTGACTCCAGAGCCAATGCATTCTCTTCGTCTGTGCCCTGTGCAGGGATGAGTCTGAGGTCATGGGAATATGGGGAGGAAATAGGTGGATGCAGAGAAAAAGTGGGCATGAGTCATGAAGTCTGGGCCGCAGGGTGTCAGTGAGCTGGAGCATTAACTAAAACCGGCTGAGGTTCAAAAGGACCCGCGGACCGCACCTTTAAATCCTGGGTGTTGGCAGCTGCTACCTAGAAGCCACGTCTGGGAGGATCTAGGCCTCATTACAGGAGGCTCATTCTGCTCTGGCTTTCAGCAGATTCTTTAATGAGAAGTGGAAAGGATACAAATGCTTTAGAAGAAGGATCACAGAAGCGAAGTTGGCTTCCAGAGGCAGCTATTTCAGAATGTTTTAGGGGGAAAAAAAAGCATCGAGGAACATCTCTGATTCTTAATACATGTTACCTCATCTACTTTTCTTGTCTGCTTATACCCTGCCTAGTTGCTGAGGCTGTGTGGTTGGTTATCTTGCTTCATTCTCATGACAATCCTTAGACACATCACCATATTACGGAGGAAGAGACCGAGGCACATGGGGGCTGAGGTTAGTGAGATAGAAAAGGGATCTGTCAAGGCTCAAAGACCTGCATTTTCCAGCATCATCCTGCACCCAAATCTATCACTCTACATTTGTGCAAACTGCCGTACAACTTGATGAAAATCATGCCTTACGATTCAAGGCATGTTACCTTCTGGAGGACAAACGTCATATTTCACTCTGGTTATTTAGGTTGGTATGATAGCCAGACCCCTTTTGGGGGTCATCAGTCAATGAAATCCTGGGGAATTCTTTTTACTTTTAGCCATAATTGCATCTCATGGCTTTAAATGCAGAAAAATCTCATCGCCAAGCAAACAGGTGATAATTGCCCAACCTTAGGGTAAGAATGTGGTGATTGTTAACTATCAAGCAGTGTTCTTTTCTGCAGACTATGTGTGGTCATACATATAAAGACAAACTTGTTAGTGACTTTCTATAAATAAGTTCTAGCTTATAATTGTTGTTCCAGCAACAGCGCTGAGATGTAATCTCCTTTCAACTGCAACACACCTTTCCTTTTTCTCTTTTTATTGTGAAAAGAAAATGTTTGCACACTGGAAAGTGAAGTGAACAGTCACTGTTTGACTATGTGACCTCAGAAGAGTTGCTTGATCTCTCTGTGCCTTAGTTTCTTCCTTTGTCTATTTCAGGAACAAATGGGGGTAATATGGGCAAACTCCTCAAGGACATGGAATATAAAGCATTCAACTCTAGACTCCTGGGATCTGGCATAGGGTGGGCACTTGGGACCTAAGTGTTGAGTAGAATTCCACTTATTTGAGTTGACTATGCCTTGAGAAGTTTAAAGGATCACAGAACGGTAACCATGGTAATCATTATCATTCAAAGGAAGGAGAGAGTTTAATGTTTAGGTCTCAACATGTATTTTCCTCCTATCTATATAGAACACCTACTGGAAAATGTTCACCCTGGAAGTTCTTCGTTCATCTCTCAAATTTAAACCAGCAGGAGTCAGCAACTGCAGTCACAGACCAAATCTAGCCTGCAGTGTGTTTTTGTGCAGTTTGACTGGAACCCAGCCACACTCGTTCATTTCTATTTTGTCTATGACTGCTTTCATACCACAAAAGCAGAGTTGAGTGGTTGTGACAGACACTATAGAACCTATATAGACAAAAATATTTACTCTCTGACTCTCTACAGAAAAGGGCTGCTGGCCTTTGAATTATAGGATGAGCCACTGGGGTGCATTTCTCTTTAAAAGCTCTTACCACCCCCAGTGGCTGGAGCCCATTGAGTGTTTCTCAAGTTTCCTTGGGAGAACAGACTTGACATCAGGATCTACAAAAGGGGGTTACACATACCTAACCCCTATTTCTGCAGGAGCTGAAGGCTCTATTTTTATTGTATAATAAGTATAGCATAACAACAACAATAATAATAGTCAATTATGGAGTCAGCTGATTACTATATGTCAGGTCCTGGGCTAAATGCTTCCTGTATTCTGTCTCATAAAGCCATCACTATGGTTCTGTGAGGCAGTTAGTATTATTATCCCTGTTTAGAGACAAAAGGTTTGGCCCACCCAAGGGTACCCAGTGGTGAAGCCAGGCCTTGCAATTCATATAGCCCAATGCAATAATGTGTGCCTTGGTCCCCATTGGAGATTCCCTGTGGGCTTCCAAACTGTTCCTTAAGCAGCTCAGCCAAGAGCCTTGCTCTCTCTGTCCCTTAGGACATCACATTTGATGATATGATCACCAGCCTGTATTATTTCATTTATTAACAATTATTTTAGCTGGGCATGGTGTCTCACGCCTGTAATCCCGGCACTTTGGGAGGCTGAGGTGAGAGGATTGCCTTAGCCCATGGGTTTAAGACCAGCTGGGCAACTTGGTGAGACCTCATCTTTACAATAAATCAAAAAATTAGCCAGTCATCATGGTGGCGTGTGCCTGTAGTTCCATCTACTTGGAAGGCTGAGCCAGGAAGATCGCCTGAGCCCAGCAGATCGAGTCTGCAGTGGCCGTGAGCATGCCACTGCCCTCCAGTCTGGGAGACAGAGTGAGACTCCAACTCAAAAAAGATTTTTTATCATTATTATTATTATTATTATTATTATTATTATTACTATTTTACCTTGCTACTGTCAATGTGTACCACATATAGTGCTGGGTATTGGGGATGTCACAGGGACCAATCAGATATAGTCCCTGCCCAGATAAAGCCTAAAGACTAGTGAAAGAGGTGAACAATAAATGTCAAAAGAAAACAGTGATATGTGTTTTGAAGGGAAAAAGTACAGCATGCCATGACAGTGGGTTGTGGGAATGTCTCTCAATAGGCGACCCGTGAGTCAAGATCCAAAGGAGTTCATAAATAGGAGTCAGGCTCAGAGGGGAGGGAAGGGTATTCTAAACAGAAGAAACAGAATGTGCGCAGGCTCTAGGCAAGGAGGAATCATAGCACATATGGGAGACGGAACATAAAACGGAGTCGCGGTTGGAGGAGTCGGGGTCATACGAGGCCTTCGCTCAGACGTCGCCCTTCAGCTTACAGGCAATGGAAAGCCACTGAGGTGCTCATGCAGGGCTACAGTGGTAGCAATATCACTCTGAACGCCACGTGTGGTCTTCCGTTATAAGCTGCTCTTTCAAGTTCACCAAGGAGCTTCCGCTAATGGGGCGTCACGCCGAGAAAGGCAAACTAAGATATAGCTCTTAGGTCTGAGAACATCAGGTCTGAGAACACTGCCGGTTGCTCTCCCGAGGCATCAGGGGTGAGTGAGCAGCCCCGGGCACACTCTGGAAAGTCACCTCGCTACTGCAGAGGGAAAACTCTGTCTGAGGCCTGTGCAAACAGCACTGCTCCCAGCCTAACCAATGACAAGGACGGCTTGCTGTCAACTTGGAAGCCTGTGTGCAGCCTGTCTGCTTGTTTAGCAAAGATGAGTACTTGTCAATTAGCTTGAAAACTGAGTTGCTTGTTACCAAAAGGCAATGGTTTTCAGGCTCCTTGTTTCAATTATGGGACCTAGGAGAAGCCTTGCCTTAGCTCCTAAGAGAATTCTAGGACATAAATGAAATTCTCCATTGCCCTTAGAAGGGAATCCAGGCCCCCACACCTTGGCCTGTCAGGCTCTCCATGGTCTGTTCCTGCCTTCCAATCCAACTTCTCATACCATTCTCCCTCACTTAGTAGTTGCTTAATAAACACTTTTTGGATGACTGGATGGATGAATGACTATATCATCATAGGCAAGATACAGCCCCTCTCTGATCCTGAGCTGCTTCTTTTTTTTTTTTTTTAAGTGAGAAAGCAGGATTTATTAAGAGGACAGAAAAGCTCCCACAGCAGGAGGGGACCTGAAGAGGTTGCCCTTCATTTTTAAAAGAAGTGAGTTGGCCTTGGTTTTCTCTAAAGCCCCTCCCGGGACTAGGACTCTCCGAGATGCAGAATTGTCATTAATTCAGCAATTCTTATTTATTTATTTATTTATTTATTTATTTATTTATTTATTTATTGTAGAAATGAGGTCTCACCAGTTGTCCAGGCTGGTCTCGAACCAGTGGGCTCAGGCAATCCTCTCACCTCAGCCTCCCAAAGTGCTGAGAGTGTGAGCCACCATGTCCGGCCTTTTCAGCAAATTCTTACTGTCATCTGCTCTGAGCCAAATTCCATGGCAGGCACTAGAGCTATGATGATGGATAACCACATCCTTGAGATGCCTATCCAAAACTAGAGACAGACACAAAGAGAATTGTTTCCAAAATAGCATAGTGCTCAAGAATGTACTCAATAGTCATAGGAACTGGGCACAATCCCAGCTCTGCCACTTCTTTGAGCAAATAATCTCTCAGAGGCTTAGTGTCCCCATGACTCAAATGGAGATAATGGTACTCACTCGGGGAATATTTTGAGAATTAAATGAGATGATGTTTCTGCTGGCATTGTCTCTGGCACAAAGAGGTGTTCAACAAAAATACTGGTAATAATCATCAACAGATGGTGATGATGAATAACTTTGACAAGGATAGTAACATCTGCGTCTATGATTTACGTCTGTTCTGATTACCCAGAACTCATGCCATTTTGATTGTAAAATATTTTGAATTTTGATTCATCAGAGTTTTATAGAGAAAGAGAATCCGTAGGATATATACATAGATATTTAAGAGGAGGTTTATTATGGGAATTGACTCATACAGTTATGGAGGCCAAGAAGTCCCACAACATGCTCTCTGCAGGCTGGAGAATCAGGGGAGCTGATGGTATGATTCCAAGTTCAGAACCATAAGGTGTGGGAGGAGGTGTTCACTGGTGTAAGTCCTAAAGTCCAAAATCTGAAGGTCCAAGAACCAGGAGCTCTTATGTTCAAGAACAGGAAAGGATAGATGTCTGAGCTCAAGAAGAGAGAATTTCCCCTTCCTCCACCTTTCTGTATTATTCAGAACTTCAGGGGATTAGATGATGTCTACCCACACTGGTGAGGGCAGATCTTCTTTACTTAGTCTACTGACTCAAATGCTAAGCTTTTCTGGAAACACTTTCACAGACATACCCAGAAATAATATTCTACCAGCCATCTGGGCATCCCTTGACCAGTCAGGTTGACAAACAAAATTACACACACTTGCCTCCTGGAGTAGAACACCATGAGAACAGAGAGAAGCTGCACTTGGGACTCAGAGTCACTGGTTCATGGAAGGTGTCCTGAAGAAAATGAGCCCAGAGCTGAGCTGTGAGGTAAAGACAGGCAGGCAAGGTCTCCTCAGTCTCCATTCTACCCTCCTCAGCAGCCAGGAAGCTCTTTCAAAATGTACAACAGTGTGGGGGAGGAGAGAGGGGTCAAAAATTGCACATCAGATAAATTGATTTCTTCCTGCTTATCACCCATGACTTTCTGTTGCATTTAGAAAAAAAAAAATCAAAGCTCCTCACCATGGTCTACAAAGTCCCACGTGAGCTGGTCCCATCTTGAGCTACCTTCATCCTTTCCCAACCATTTTCAGCTGTTTGTCCCACCTCAGCTCTTTGCAATGGCTGTGCTCTCCGTAAGCAGCAGACCTTCCTCTGATCTTCCCATATCTGCCTCCTCTTCATGTTCAGAACTCAGCTCGAATGCTAGCTCTCCTGAGCCACCTTCACCAACTACACTACCCATGCTGCTCCCACTTCCACATTTCCTCCCCACTTCTCTCCACTGCTGTCTTTCACTTTGTAAACCAAAATCTTGTTTTGTTTCTGCCAAAGCTATCCTTGCCACTATCTGAAACCATCTCTAGGAGGGCAAAGACTTCATCAGTCTTAATTCAACTGGCCTCAGCACATAGTGGTCCCTCAAAGATTTGGGGAACAAGTGAATCCTAGGCCCATGTAAAGGATTGCAGTGAGGCAGCATTTCTGGGATGAGAATGCAGGTTCAAGCTAATGACACACAAGGGCAAGTCACATCAGTTCATGGAGGACTCAGATACAAAGAATGCACTGGATTGTGGACCTGCCATGTCTGAGCATCATGAGAAGACCAATGATATCTTATTTCTTCCTCTAAGACTGCCACTGTCAGTCTTGAATTTCCAGAAAGCTTCTCTAAGAGGACAAACATCTAAAATTAATTTAAAATTACAAAATAGTTTTCAAGCTGGGAACAATGGCTCGTAGCTCTTTGGAAGGCCAAAGAGGGAGGAGCACTTGGGGCTAGGAGCTTCAGACCAGACTGGGCAACATAGGGAGATCCATCATTCCTAAATAAATAAATATGTCTAGTAATCTAGGTTTCACTCTTTTATTTAGTGATTCTAACAAAACTAGCTGAAGCCTTCAGGACATCTCTTTAATGAATGGTTAAACTTGGTGTTTAATTAGCATGACATCATTAGCCCCCAAAAGTTTGCTCTCATTTCAACCTTGGGTGGTTGTATGATATCAGAAAATTCTCCATTTCATTTAGGTTATCAAGTTTGTTTCCATACCGGTGTGCATAGTAATCTCTAATAATTGTTTGTATTTCTTCAGGGTCAGTTATGACTTGATCTTTTGCATTTCTGATTGTGTTGATTTGGGCTTTTTCTGACTTTTTCTTGGTCATTATGGCTAGGAGTCCATCAATCTTGTTTATCCTTTCAAAGTACCAGCTTTTTGCTTCACTGGTTTTTTTAATGGTATTTTTGTCTTCTATGTCCCATATTTGGGCTTTTACTTTGGTGATCTGGATTCTTCTGCTGAAGTTAGGATTTTGGTGGTCTTACCTTTCCAGCTCCCTTAGGTGATTTGTTAGGCTGTTAACTTGTTCTCTTTCTATTTTCTTGATATATGTTCATAGAGATATAAAGTCCCCTCTCAGTACTGCTTTCATGACATCCTAGAGGTTTTGGTAAGATGTTTCTTCATTTTCATTTGTTTCCAGGAATCTTTTAATTTCTGTTTTGATTTCTGTGTTGACCCAGGAATTGTTCAGCATCATGCTGTTTAGTATCCACGTCTTTGTGGGTTTTGAGGGAATCTTGCTGGTGATGATATTTATTTTTATTCCACTGTGATCTGAGAAGTTTCATGGCAGTATTTCAATCTTGTGAAATTTATTTATGCTTGATTTATGGCCAAAGATTCAATCTTGGAATGCATTCCATGTGGTGATGAGTACAATATATATTCTGTGGCTGTTGGGTGGAGTGTCCTGTAGGTTGAGGTTCCAGATCTCTTTGTTGATTTTTTGCCTCAATGATTTATCTAGGATTGGTAGTGGGGTATTTTAAGTCTCCAGATATAGTAGTGGTAGAGTCAATATCTTTTTTTTTTTTTTTTTAGTGTACTTAGATAGCTGCTTAATAAAAGCTGGTGTTCCTGTGTTGCGGGCATATATGTTTAGGATGATTATTTCTTGTTGATGGATCAAATCTTTTATCATTATGTAGTGTCCTTCCTTATCTTTTTAAATTTATGATAGCTTAAAAGTTGTTTTGCTTAATATTAAGATCATGATTTCTGCCTTCCTTTGTGAAAGTTCGTTTTTCATCCTCTAAGTTTGAGTCTGTGGGCATCCTTTGTGGTGACATGAGTTTTCTGGAGACAGCAAATTACTGGGTCATGTTTTTGTATCCAGTTTTCCATTCTATGTCTTTTCAGTGGTGCATTTAGTCCATTCACATTTAGTCTGATTATTGAAATATGAGAGTTTGTCCTTATCATAATACTCTTATAAGGCTGTTTTGGTTTTGTTTAGCTTTTGTGTTCTTGCATGTATGTGTTTTTATTTTTGCAGATATGCTGTGTGTTCTGCTGCCTCTGTGTTTGTTTGTGATCTTGTGAAGTAGGTCTTTCTTTTGTTTCTTTTTTTTCTGTGCATTGCCCCTTTTTAAGCATCTACTGTAGAGCTGGTTTTGAAGTAGCATATTCTCTTAGGAATTGGATGTCAGGGAAGGATTTTAATTCTCCCTCACTGATGAAACTTCACCTGGCTGGATAGGAAATTCTTTGTTGAAATTATTTATCTCTGAGAACATTAACGATTAGGGTACAATTCCTTCTGACCTGTAGTGTTTTTGCAGTTAAGTCTGCAGCATTTCTGACTGGTCTCCTACTATAAGTAATCTGACATTTTTCCCTTGCCGCCTTTGGGATTTTTTGTGTAAGTAAATTACTATGTGTCTAGGGGTTGGTCTTCTCATAGGATGTCTTGCAGGGGTTCTCTGAGTGTCTTGTGCTTGTATAGTCATCTCTCTCGACAGATGAGGGAAGTTTTCTTGATTGTAAAGAAACAGCACTATGCCCCATCCCCAGTCCTACTTCATAATTGAACAGACCCAGAGCCCCAGCTCAAGGAAGGACAAAAGGTAGAGCAAATGTCAGAAGTGACCACTTCTCCATTTTCCACTGAGCAACAGAATTAAAGAGAAAGACAAGAGAACTGCTACAAATGAAGAAAAACCATTGAAGAACTGCTTGTAAACATCAGAGCCCCAGCAAAGAGTCAGTGTTAGAAAGAACAGCTCCCAGGACACAAACAATGGCTATCTCCAAGAGTGACAGATCCAGAAGGTACTTATGGAGATCAGAAAATTGTTGGATAGAATGAATAAAAATCAAGAAATGCAAGGGCTAAAACTAAATGAAATTGCAAAAGAGCTGGACAAACTCAAGAAAGCATACTTAGAAATAAAGAACTTCATCCAAGAAATAAATAACAAACTGACAAGCATGGGAAACAGAATTGACCAAGCAGAAGAAAGAATCTCAGAGCTGGAAGACCAAAATATGGAATTAATGCAATCAATTAAAAATATAGAAAAAAACTGAAGAAGAAAGAAGGAACTTTCCAAGAGATGTGCAATTTTATCAAGAAACCAAATCTATGTCTGGTCAGAATACCTAAAATAGAAAAAGAAACAGAAAACACCCTGGAACAAACATTTCATGAGGTCACTGAACATTTTATTCAGCCAAATTCATCAGTCGTTTCCTAATTTGATTAATGTTAAGAAAGTCTTTCAGCTTTTAATATGAAAAAAATACCCTCATGTTTTCCTCAAATGCTCTTTAGTTTTCATTTTTATATTAAAAATGTGAATACATCTGCAATTTGCTTTGTGACTGGTGTTAAAGTCAAGCGTCTTTCTTTTCTCTCTTTCTCATTCCTTCCTTCTTTCTCTTTTTTCTTTTCCTTTTTTTCTTATTCTATTTTTTCTTTTCCTTCTTTTCGATAGCTAGTAATTACACAATCGATGATTGAATAACCCTTAATTTTTCTACTGTTAAGACATGCCATTTGGTATGATCTGAATGTTTGTGTCCCTTTGAAATTTTTGTGTTGAAACCTAGCCTTCAAGGTGATGACATTGAGAGATAAGGCCTTTGGAAGGAAATTAGCACCTTTATAAAAGTAACTAAGGAGAGTCTGTTTGCCCCTTCAACCATGTAAAAACACATAGAAGTCACCATCTATGACGAATGAGTTCTCACCAGATACTGAATGTACCAGAGCCTTGATCTTGGACTTCAAAGCCCACCAAACAGTGAGAAAATAAAGTTCAGTTGTTTATAAACTATCCAGTCTAGGGTATTTTGTTATAGCATCCTGGGTTGCACTAAGACACTAAAAATCCTTTAACACAATATTAAACATACATCAATTTGCTTCTGACCTATCCTTGATATTTTATTAATTTCTGCCTGTATCTGCATCAGTACAAGATTGAATAGTCTTTTTAATAATTATGGCTTTATTTTTGTATTTTAATACATGTCAATCTTTCTTTCTCTAAGTTGCCTTCATTATCTTTTGTAATTTTTTTTTTTTGTAGTTTTGATGAAACTAAGTTTAAAGGGACATACAGAATTTTGTCGTAATTTTATTAATTTATAAATTGATTAAGGAAGCACCAATATATTTCAGTACTAATACATCCAATCTAGAATAGTATGTCTCTTCATTTAATATATCATCTTTTAGAAAATGTGCTTAATAAATATATTCTATTTTTAGCCAATAAATATACCTTATTTATAAAAGTTGATCTCTTTCTTAAGTTTATTCACAAGAGTTTCGTATTTTTAGTACTATTATGAGTTGCAACAACTTCTCTTATAGATTCTATTTTTTTCACTGTAGCAGCTATAAAGAAAAAAAATCAAGATTCTGGCATATTTTTATAATTAGCCAGCTTACTGAGCTATTATTTATTATAATAATTTTTCAGCTGATTTTCTTGGGTGTTCTTTTACATTTCAATTCATTTTTAAAAATATGAATAGTCCTATTTTTTCTCATTGTAGTACAAAACGATTTCCAGAAAAATGTTAAAGTGGTATTATCAATAATTATTGTATTCCTCCTTATGTACTTAGACTGACTCTTTTAATTTTATCATACCAAGTGAGGTTGGCTGTTACTTAACTCAGATATCCTTTATCATGTTAGGAAAATATCATCTGTTCATTGTTTATGAAAAAATATTTTAAAATTATAAATGAATATTATCAAAAGTTGCCATCATTCAAAGTATATAGTTTGTTTGCTTTCACTTATCGATGTAATGAAAAATAGTAATATATTAAATAATGTTGAACCATCACTGTATTTTAATTAAATTATACTTGCATTAGTCTTTTAATATAGTACCTAATTCAGATGTTTGCATCTATGTTCATAAATAATGTATAATTATTTCACATTGGAATAAAGTTAAAATGCCTTTTGCTTCTACTATTTTAAGTAAAAGAAAAGCAAGTTTTAGAATTATCTATCATCTATTTGTCAATCCATCGTATGGTACCATTTTCCTTTTCAAAAAACTCTGTACATGAATACGTTTGCATAAATACAAGGGAAAAGTGTGAAAGGATGCATATCAGCTCTCTAATTTTGCGTACCTGTGGGTAAGAGAGAATTAGGAAGTAGAAGGGGGAGTCTTATTCCTCTACTTTGTATCTCTTTACATTGGTTGAATTGAATGAATATATGACATTGTGTATTACTTCTGTAAAACAAGGGCACAACATATTTCTTTAAGAAGGATAAAATTAAATAAAATACTCTTGATAACTTCATTTTTCCCACTAAAATTTCCCAAGTCAGTTGTATTCTAGCATTTTTTGCCAACAAACTATTTGAAATAAAACTTATGTTTTTTAAATCCAAGCCTTTGACATATATGGCATTACAATAATTTTACAAGTAAAAACAAACTGTTTCTTGTGTCTTCAGTAGTAGGTGTTTCTAGCATTTGCAGTCAGGGTCTTCCCATTGCAAATTCATTTTCTGCCATCCCACACTACACAGACGGTCCTGCTGGGCTTCTCCCCACCATGTGGAAACCAGATTTTGTTTCCTTATTAACTTTCTATGTCTATCTTGGGTCTGTCTTTTCTATCCATCTCTGACACAATAGTCTAGTGGTTTTCAATCAAACAGTCACATCCTTCATATATTAAGGACAAGGAAGTGGTCATCAATCAACTTCAAAACACATATAGAAGACAAGAATATCTATCTATATGGTAATATCTAAGTTATGAAGATTTCTCATATTCCTCCTCTTTTAGCTTTTTCTGTTCTCTCAGACAGAAATGGTAACCCTAAAATGCGAGGGATTCCCATTCCCCCCTCCCACCCCCTGCTCACTCTCTCTCCTACCTCACAACTCCCAAACCTTCCAGTGTGACCCTCATTAATTGCTCTGACCTCATAATACCCCTCATTTGTTCCCCAGAGTATTGCCTTAGATCTGTAGATCACTTTGATTACTTCCACATCTGGTATTCGTCACATGCTTGTGTTAACCATGACCATGTGCAGAATTACCCAGCAGAATTCAGGAGACACTCAGTCAGAAAAATCATCCCTACTAAGAACAACATCTGGAGAAAATTAAGAGAAGATACTTTCTATTGAGAATCCTTTGGAAATATATTTATGTTGTAAAGGCAGAGAGACACTAGTGCACAGGCAAGAGTGGATGTCCTTTCTCTCAAGAGGGCTGAGGAAGAGTAATACGTCTTCAGAAGATTCGTGGATTAATTATGCACCATAAACTCAAATGCCTGGCAAGTTCATGAATAAACAAGGGATTTTCTCGCAAAGTCTTGTTTAGAAGCAGGCGTCGTCTCCAATAGAAATGTCTCCATGAACTTTTCTGATGCCATGTGTGTGAACAAATAAAGATTTTATAAAAGGAAGAGGGGAAATGGGCCACGTTTTCCTCAGTTGGATCATTGAACATGTCCAACTATTTTTCCAAAGCTTTGGGTTTGGCAAAAGTCAAAATTAGCTTTGCCAAGCATTTTTCCCTTAATTTTTAAATCCATGTGCATTAAGGGAAATTTAATCCGTATGTTTCTGATTCATTTACACTTAACTCATCAAAATATTGTTTTGTGAGAGTCATTTGGCCCTCAACAAGACTTGGGATTCCTCTTTGCAGCACACAAATACAGACATACACATCCATAGATTACATGAATACATGCACACGTTCTCAGTTCCTTAGACTCAAGGGTCATTTTCTTTCTCTAAACACACATCCAAATGGCTATCCTAGTAAACCATGAGCATTTAATTGTACCTTTAGACTTAAAAAAAATACTGTGCAATTACAAAACATACACTTCCTTTGATTTAGAATGAATCATTTAAAAATTCTCCACAATAGGTACATGTTTCGGCTGTGGACGAGTAGCTTCGTTAATAAGCTGATGTCAGGCAGCTTCGTTTTCTGTGGTACTTCAGTGCAATATACAACAAAAATTGCATTAATTTCTAAAAGGTGCATTACAATCAGTTTGGCAGAGACCAGTGATGATGACAAAGATTTAGGAAAAGGTAGACATGAGTGTTTCCATGAAGACTGGGGTCAAGGGAAGACAAATGATACACATGAAGGTAGAAAATGTGGGGAGTTTTAGAAATGTTTTGCTTTAATCGTCCTGATGCCTGAGCATAAAAAAATGACTTCTTCGCATCGCCAGATCACGGTAAATATTTCAGTAAAGTGCCTGAAATTAAGATTTGAAAAATGTTAGATTGCATTCTTTAAAAAATATTTTGATTTATGTTAGAGTTGTGGAGTACATGCAAGTATTTGCTACATAAATATATTGTGCGCGGATGAGGTTTGGGCTTCTAGCACTCTCTGTCTTCCCCAGGTTGTGGACATGGTACCCAATGAGTGGTTGTATGACCCCTCACCCCCTACCTTCCCTCCCCTGTTAGCAGTGCCCATTGTTAGTTGTTCCTGACTTTGTGCTTACATGCCCAATCTTTAGGGCCCACTTAGGAATGAGAACATGCAATATTCATTTCTTTGTTTCTGTGATAGTTCACTTAGAATGATGGTCTCCAGCTGCATCCACACTGCTGGAAAGGACATAATTTTATTCTTCTTTATGCCTGAAGAGTATTCCATCATGTGTATGCACCACATTTTCTTTTGATGGGCATCTGGGTTGCTTCCGTGTTTTTGCTATTTTGAATAGTGCTGCAATGAATATACACGTGCAGGTGTCTTTTTGGTAGAACGATTTATGTTCCTGTAGATATATTCCCAGAAGTGAGATTGTTGAATCATATGGTAGTTCAACTTTTAGTTCTTTGAGAAAACACCATACTGCTTTCCACAAAGGATGAACTAGCTTACATTCCCACCAACAGTGTAGAAGTGTGCCCTTACTTCCACAGTCTCACCAACAACTATTGTTTTTGATTTTTTAATGTTAGCCGTCTTTATGGGTGTTAAGTGGTATCACACTGTAGTTTTGATTTACATTTCTCTGATGATTAGTGAGGCTAAGCGTTTTTTCTCATTTGTTGGTCGATTAACTGTCTTCCTTTGAGAAGTCTCTGTTCATGCCTTTTGCCCACTTTTTAACGGGTTACTAGGTTTTTCCTGTCAATTTGTTTGAATTTCTGGTAGATCCTAGATGTTAGGCCTTTGTCGGATGCATAGCTTACAAATGTTTTTTCTGTGGGTTGCCTCTTTACTCTCTAGATGATTTCTTCTGCTGTGCAAAAACTTTTTAGCTTGATAAGTTCCCACCTGTCAATCTCAGCTTTTGCTGCATATGCTTTTGCAGACTTGGGCATGCCATGAATTATTTGCCTACTCTGATGTCCAGGAGTATGTTCCTTAAGTTTTCTAAGGTTTTTATAATTTAAGGTTTTACATTTAAGTACTTGATCCTTTTTTTTTTTTTTTTTTTGAGACAGAGTCTCTCTCTGTCACTCAGGCTGGAACAAATCACGGCTCACTGCAGCCTCAACCTCCTGGGCTCAAGTGATCCTTCAACCTCAGCCTCACAAATAGCTGGGACTACAGAGGCACATCACCACACCCAGCTATTTTTATTTTTATTTTTTGTAGAGACCAGATCTCGCTATGTTGCCTAGGCTGGTCTCAAACTTCTGGGCTCAAGCAATCCTCCTACCTCAGTCTCCCAGAGTGCTGGTATTATAGGTGTGAGCCACCAGGCCTAGCCCTTTGGTCCATTTTGAGTTATTTTTTGTATATGGTCATGGGTAGAGGTCCAGTTTCATTCCCCTGCCTGTGGTTAGCCAGTTTTCTCAGCATCATTTGCTAAGTACGGTTTCTTTTCCCCAATGTTTGTTCTTGTTGGTTTTGTTGAAGATGAGTTAGTTGAAGGTCTGTGGTTTTAGGTTGGATTCTCTGTCCAATTCCATTGGTCTATGTGTCTATTCCTGTACAAATACCATGCTGTCTTGGTTACTGTAGTCTTGTAGTAAAGTTTGAGGTGTGGAAGTGTGATGCTTTCAAACTTTTTTT
>CAUYQG010066654.1:0-18067 GCA_963574415.1 Tarsius wallacei | reverse complement strand
ATTCAATTGTTGATAGTCATTTAGATCGCTTCTATTTTTGGGCTATTATGAACAATGTAAGCATTCGTGTACATGATCTTGGACACATGTTTTCATTTCTTATCTAGAAGTAAAATTGTTGGGTCATATGGTAACTCTATTTTTAACTTTTTAAGAAATTGCCAGACATTATTCCAAAGTGTCTATACCATTTTACATTTTAGCCAGCAATGTACAAGGATTCCAACTTCTCTATATCGTTGCCAACACTCCTCATTTTCCATTTTTAAAATTATAGCTATCCTAGTGGGTGTTAATCACAAATACTGGTTGTCCATGGGGAAGGAAACAGGGGAAGACAAAGGGTATGAGATTTTTTACTGTGTGTTCTTTCAGTTTTTTATCTCAAATCGAGTAAGTTGAATTTTTAAACCTCTTCAGAAAATTAAAAATAAAAGAAAACGTCTGTACATTGCTTTTCCACACATGCATAGACATACACGTGTGTGCACATGCCTTTTTAAAAAACAAATATGGGAGAAAAAGTAGGGAGAGAAGAATAAGGAAGAGAAACGACAGAGGTGAGCTAACAAATAAATAAATAAATATAGGCCAGGCACAGTGGCTTACACACATAATCTTAACACTTTTGGGAGGCTGAGGTGGGAGGATTGCTTGAAACCAGAAGTTCAAGACCAGCCTAGGTAGCCGGGCTCGGTGGCTCAGCCTGTAATCCCGCGCCTTTGGGAGGCTGAGGTGAGTGGACTGCCTGAGCCCGCGGGTTCGAGACCCACCTGGGCAACTTGGCAAGATCTCATCTCTACAATAAATCAAAAAAAATTAGCCGGGCATGGTAGCGCATGCCTGTAGTTCCAGCTACTTGGAAGGCTGAGGCGGAAGGATCGCCGGAACCCAGCAGGTTGAGGCAGCGGTGGCTGGGAGCGGCCACTGCACTCCAGTCTGGGCGACAGTGAGACTCCAACTCAAAAAAAAAAAAGACCAGCCTAGGTAACATAGTAAGATCTCACCTCTACAAAAAAAAGAAAAAAAATTAAAAAATAAGACAGGCATGGTGGTGAATACCCTGCTACTTGGGAGGCTAAGGTGGAAGGATCATCTGAGCCCAGGAGGTCGAGGCAATTGTGAGCCATGAACGTGCCCTGTACTCCAGCCTGTGTGACAGAGTGAGATTCTAACTCAAAAAATAAAAATTGACTGGGCACAATGGCTCACACCTATAATCTTAGCACTTTGGAGAACCAAGGAGGGAAGATTGCTTGAAACCAGGAGTTTGAGACCCTCGTATCTACAAAAAATTTAAAAACTAGCCAGGAGTGATGGTCTGTGCCTGTAGTCCTAGCTATTTGGGTGAGGCAGGAATATCCCCGAAGTTCAAGGTTACAATGAGCTATCATTGCATCACTGCACTCCAGCTTAGGCAACAGAGCAAGACCCTGTCTCTAAAAAGAAAAGAAAAAAACTAATGCTTTTAACAAGTATGCTATACTACTACTTATTTCTTTCTTTTTTTTTTAACTACTTTTTATTTTTGCAAGTGTTTCTGATCTAATGATTTGCTGAAATTCCTAGAATTTATATAAGATCTTTCTCAGGACTGTCAACTAGAATCCAGATCTCTCCTTCCACCTACCCTCAACACCACCGTGGTTCTTTGAAATAAGCAATGATATCTGATAATATCTAGGTATCAACCCAAGTATAGCACACCCCACCCATGTCCCAATCCCTAGATCCCAATTCCATGTTCTGTCTTTTTGGCATATTTCCACTGACAGTCCTAGTATCTCTGTGCTCCTTCTTCCAACCTCACCTGCCATTAGACATCAATAGGGCCAAGGGGCTCTCATTCCCATCAAGATCCACATCTGGTGAGTCATCATCTGAGTCATTCAAGCAGGTACCAGTGATGTTGAACTGCAAAAGGAGGAGGTGCAGTTGTCATCTGTCTGGGACTCCCAAGTGAATCAGGATGCCAGGTCCCTCTGGTTTCACTAGTTGAGTTCACAGTCAAAACCACCTGAGCCAAGACCTTCTGCTATACTGCCCACCCCCCACCCTCACTGATCACAGGAGCAGGAGGTTAAGAATAGATGGCCAGCTCAGGGGAAACCTATCAATCTTGTGAAACATATTCCCTTAAAAAGGGTAGGGGAACATCTTCAGATGCCCATGGAGGACACTGTACTCTTGAGGCAAGCTGGAGCCCTAGGGGAGGGCTTTTCTCAAGGACCTGTCCAAGACTCCAACCTGACACTCATACAACAATGTTCTCAAGTCTCATTCCCGTCCCAGCATTTCAAAACTCAGCTCAAGTGTCAAACCATCTTCCCTACCCAGATAGAATCAACCCTCCTCTGTGTCTCAGGGTCCCACACACACTCTTGATTGTGGCATCCACAATACTTTATTGCACTCATTTGTTTTATGCCTGTCTTCCTCACTAGCCTGTCAGCCTCTTGAGAGTTACATATACAGCACCTATCACAGTGCCCAGCATAGAAAAGGTCTCAATAAATGCCTATTAAATGAGTGGGACTAGTAGCCAAACACCAGGGCCCTAAGGGAGGTGGCTGCAGGACAGGATAGCCTGCCTTTTGAAACCCTGCTCTTCCAAGGGACACCCAAAAGGGTTGGGCTGAACCCATGGGCCAGCACCCACCTTTGCTTTCTGGGAAGAGCCTGTCTTCAGTGCCTGATGATTGTATGTTTCCATGAGATTATAGCTCAACTGACCAGCAGACCCCAAGGCTGAACTCTCCTTGCCCTTTCGCTCTGCCTTCTTGAAGAGTTCCTTGGGCTTCAGGCCTTTCTTCTTTGAACCACTTTTGGAGGGCAGTGACAGCTTGGACATGGACACTGAAGTGGAATGGGCTGGCCTGGTTAAGGGAATGGAGCCAGCTGGGAAGATCCTCTGCAGCCCAAAGATATTGCTCGTCTTCCCAACGTTCTGTTGGAAGATGTCCTACAAGAGTGTTAGTACACGAGGGTGTTAGAGCTTACTCAAGGGTGCTCCTGATACTAAGAGCAGAGGTCTGTTCCTGGCACAGTGGTATTGCCATGGAAGTGGCTTACAGATGCTCCACATATGCACACCCTAGTTTTTACACAATGAGTCATCAAGAATGCATTGGGTGGCATTTCTTTACCCAGCCATTAACAAGTAAGGAGAAGACGAGCAAAGGAAAAGCCCAGTACTACTGTCAAAATTGGAGAGACAAGGCTCCAAAGAGTAGCTGACATAAGACAGAAAATAATCAAGTACTAATCTGTGTGGTTCAAACTCTATGGACTATTGGATTTGAGAGGAGAGGTTTTAGTCCTAATTCTGTTACTAACTAGCTCTGTAACCTCAGAAAAGTTATCTAACCACTCTGAGGCTGTTTGTTCAGCTGTAAAATTAAAGGACTAGACTGGAAAGTGGTTTTCAAAGATGTTCTGTGGCTCCTTTGAGCTTCTGGGGAGAAAACACCGGGAACTAGAGGTAGATGGAAGGCAGATAAGAGGAACAAGTGGAGCCCTAGGCCTCCCACCTTAATTCTATTCAAGGAAGTTATGCTTTGATATGTTGTATATATCAGGCTTCCACATAAGGTCTCATTTTTTAAAATAATTCCACTGCTTTAAAAAATTTGAAAGCTAATGGACTGGATATAATTTATCTCTAAGTCTTTTCCAACCAGCCCAAAGTTCTGTACTTTAAGTAGGAAGAGCTGGAGTACAGATGAGCCTTTAACTAAATAGCCTGAAGGATTTTGACAGATGGGAGTAGAGGAAAATGAGGCTGGAGGTAAACACTGTAAGTTATGATGTAGGCAGTGAAACATCTGCAAGCAGTGAGGCTAGAAGCCCACTCACTCTGACAACCCTTCAACATGGATGTATATTCTGGGCACTAAATGAAACTTTACAGCTTCTGAGCTAAAGGAAAGTTTAAACATCCTCAAGTCTAGTTCTCCTCTGGTGCCTCTGCTACTTCACCATCCCACACCAAGTTCTCTCTTTGCTGCAAAGTCTATTAATAACAACAGCTCACATTTATTGAGTACTTACTTTGCCAGGCACTGTGCGAGGGGCTCTACATACATTAGCTCTTAATCCTAACAAAAACTCCAAATGGTTGGTTGTTATGCTCACTTTACAGATGAGGAAACTGAGGCTCTGAAAGGCTTGCAAGTGACAAAGCATGAACCAGAATCCAGATTTTCCTTAGTCTCTTACCACTATACCTTACTGCCTCGTGGTATATGCCACCTGTTGAAACATGGCTTTGTAATCATCTTCAACCCGAGAGAACTGTCATTTTGCAGAATGCAGAGACTGAGTCAAAATATTAATAATAACAATAACGATAACTACCACCACCACCCATCATCACCATCATCACCACCACCACCACCACCACCACCACCACCACCAGCACCACTACCACTACTGCCATGAGCCGTTATGAGAATTTATTTACCATCTACTATGTGCCAACCACTATACTCCATTCTCAACCCATATTACCTTATTTAATCCTTTTAACAATTCTTAAGTAGGTGCAATTATCCCCATTTTAGAGATGAGGAAACTGAGATTCAGGTTAATTTTGCTCAGGGTCCTCTACTAAGGCTGTGGGTTTTTTGTGGGCAGGCACTATTTTACTTATGTATTTTAAGAGCCTAGCCCAATGTGTGGCACACCTGAAGCACATAGTAATTATGTGAATGACTCAATAAATGACTAGAGTCCTTGGTGGGGTCTTCCCAACTTTTCCCCTGGACTCTCATGCCAACTGCAGAGGCCTAATCTGCCGCTTGAGCCTCAAGCCCTTTCCAAATTTTCTCTGCCCTATGCTCCTTACTTCCACCAGGCGGATCTCCCTGGCCAGATCCTTAATGAGCTGTACAGTCCGCACTGTGTCCGGGATCTCATCCTCATGGTCTGGCAGAGCCTGTCAAACAAGAGGCATGAGTAATAAACTCACACATAAATGGACAATTGATTTTCAACAAATGGTCCTAGACCAATTGGACAGTCATAAAAAATAAGAACCTTAATCCATATCCTGCAACACACACACATACACACACACACCTCAAAATGGATCACAGATCTAAATGTAAAACCTAAAATTATAAACCCTTTAGACAGAGGAGAAAATTTTTGTGACCTTCGGCTAGGCAAATATTTCTTAGGACACAAAATACATGAACAAGAAAAAAACTGATAAATTGGAACTAATCAAAAATTAAAACTTCTCTGAAAAACCTCTGCTACTTCACCACTACTGCTACTTTAAGACAAGCCACAGACTGAGAGAAAACATTTGCAAAACATGTATCTGATAAACGACAGTATCAAGAGGTATGAGGAACTCAGTTGTGAACATGGGCCACACCCCTCAAAAAGTTAAGAAACTCAGGGAGATCAATGGGGACAAACCAGCCTCTCTATTTGTGAGGACAGAACTCAGTGCTGAGCAGCCACAGGCCCACAGCTAGCTCAACAGCAACCCAGTAGGCTGGGCACGGTGGCTCATCCCTGTAATCCAAGCACTTTGGTGGTGACAAGGCAGGAAAACTGCTTGGAAACAGGAGTTCAAGGTTACAGTGAACTATGATCAAGCCAGTATACTCCAGCCTGTGTGACAGTCTCAAAACAAACAACAAACAGCAATCCTAGGAGATACCTGTTGGTTGTCTCACCTTTAATTTGTTTGCCATTTTTTTGAGTACTAAGATTTATATTTTTATGTAGAACTCAAGTTTTTTTCCTCTTTGTAATTTTTTCCCACCTTCTCATTTCACTTCTATATCCAGAGGACTGATAAAATTTCCTCAGCTATTCCTTCTTATTTCTCATAGTTTAATTCTATTTGTCCTTTAACTCTTTTCATCTACCTGGAATTTATTTTGGTGGCTAGGTAGGGAACTGAGAACCCATGTGACCCACGCAGATAACCTTAATGGCTCCCTCACTCCCTCCCAGACCAGGGTGAGGAAAGGAGAGGGAGCAAGTTAAGTGGCTTCCATGCAAGTTGACTGCACTTCACAAAAGACTTCTTCCATGAGCGTGGGCTCCTCAGAACTGGGTTCTTCCCTCCTCCAGCTCCCTTTGGCATACTGTGTAGGGTTATCCCTTGGTCCTTGGGTTCCTTCTCACCCAGAGGATTCTGATCTTGAGTCTTTAGGCCCCACACACCTCCCTTTTGGTGTTCCTAGGACACAGTTACTCTGAAGTTCACTTCATGGGAGGGATCAGAGATGAAACTCAAGGTAGCCACACCTGAGAGGTATGGAGAAACAGAATCGCAAGCTAAGGTCCAGGTGTAGGTTAGCCTGGGAAACAAGGTAAGGCCCACAACATGAAGTCCAAGAATATCTGAGGGGAAGGTTGGCAACAGGAAATGGCAAGACTGTGCAAGTTAAGCCTGCAGTGACTGAAAGGTCTCCTTTGGTCACTGTATGCAGGGGAAGAAATATCTGAAGCCTAAGATTACATGTTGTTATTTCTTTTTTTTTCACATTTCTTGCTTTTTTTTTTAAATTCAATACTTTGAAAAAGTAATCCAGCCAGGCTTGGTGGCTCAGCCTGTAATCCTGTGCCTTTGGGAGGCTGAGGTGAGTGGATTGCCTGAGCCCGTGGGTTCGAGACCCGCCTGGGCAACTTGGCGAGACCACATCTCTACAATAAATCAAAAAAAAAATCAGCCGGGCGTGGTAGCGCGCGCCTGTAATTCTGGCTACTCGGAAGGCTGAGGCGGAAGGATCGCGGGAGCCCAGCAGGTCGAGGCTGCGGTGGCCGGGAGCGGCCACTGCACTCCAGTCTGGGTGACAGAGTGAGACTCCAACTCAAAAAAAAAAAAAAAAAAAAGAAAAAGTAATCCATTTACATGGGTCAAGAAAAATCAAACAATATAAAAAGACACAGATTTAAAAGCCTCACTCCTATCCTGCCCCCGCTATTAACCCCATCATCCCACCCCCACAGGTAACCACTTTCATTAATTTCTGCATGCCTTCAGAGTATACCTTCAGGCAAATACAAGCATATACAAATATAATTCTTATTTCTTCCCCTTTTACATATAAGGTAGCACACTATACACATGGTTCTGCACCTTTACTTGACAAATTCTGGAGATCTTTCCAAATCAGTACATACTGAACTTTCTTATTCTTTATATAAAAAAGAATAAGAAAGTTCAGTATTCAGGTGATGTATAGATATTGGTACATTTCTAAAAAACCGTTCTGGCAGTATGCATCAAGAGCCTTACATTTTTTCATATACTTTGATCCAGTAATTGCTCTTCCAGGAATCTATCCTGAAGAAACAATCAAAAGATGAGGAACTAAGACTGATGCATACAAATATCTACTGTATGATCCTCTATAACTACTCCCCCAATTAATAAAAAGGAAGCATCAACACACAAGTGGTTAGGTAAGGATGATACATCCCTACAAAAGGCTATCATGTAACTATGCAATGTTTATGGAAAACTTTGAATTAAGGAAAATTAAGATAAGCCAATAGATTCAGATACAAAATTAGATATATACAGTTGACCCTTGAATAACATGGGTTTAAACTGCATGGGTCCACTTATACACAAATCCTTTGTGTCTCTGTGACAGCAAGACCAACCCCTCCTCTTCCTTTTCCCTTGAATAACATGGGTTTGAACTGCATGGGTCTACTTATAAGCAAATCCTTTCTGCCCCTGAGACAGCAAGACCAACCCCTCCTCTTCCTTTTCCTCCTCAGCCTATTTGATGTGAAGATGATGAGGATGAAGACCTTTATAATGATCCATTTCTGCTTTATGAATAGTAAACATATTTTCCTTGTAATTTTCTTAATAACATTTTCTTTTCCCTAGGTTATTTTATTGTAAGATAGTATATAATATACACTGTGTTATATATATATACATACACACACACACACACACACATATACACAAAATATGTGTTAATCAACTATGTTAGTAGGGCTTCTGGTCAACAGTGGGTTATTAGTAGTTAAGTTTTTGGGGAGTCAACAGTTATATGTAGAGTGTTGACTGCACCCCAACCCTCACGTTGTTCAAGAGCCAACTGTACAGTGTGATAGCAATTATGTGTTTAAAATACATATAAAAAAGACCAGAAGGAAACATACCCAAATGTTAGTGGTAGTTTCCTTTGAGTGTTAAAATTATAGGTGGCATTTTTCCTTCTTTATACTCTTCTACATTTTTCTAATTCTCTACTGTAAGCATGTATTACTTTTTATAATCAGAAAGAAAGGTTTAAAAATGTAATCCAAGGAATCTCAGCCCAGTCCTCCATTCTACACCCAGGAAAGCTTCTCTGGTCTCTTCTGTCTCCCCAAAGCCAGTACGCACAGAGGGCAGAACTCTAGAGCAGGTAGAGAAATAAACATATTTACTTCTTTCCTTGTCCAGGCTCTAAAGGCCAAATTCAAAGCTTTGCCACCATGGACCAGGTAGGAGGCAGGGTGTCTCCTGTTCTCTCGCAAACCTAAAGGGAGAGAAAGGAAAGCAAAGTGTCAATGAAGCCATGCAGGGAAGTGAAGAAACTGTCAGCTTTGTTAGGTAACCTGAGAAAATGCTCAGGTTTTTGAGCATAATTCCAAACCTCAATTCTTCTAATCATGTTAATTTACTGAGTATCTACTAAGTGCTAGGCATTTGACATCTATTTTCTCATTTCATCCTCATGCCTATCACATAAGCCAGGTATTATCATCTTCATTTTACAGTCCAGGAAATTGATGCTCAGAGAGGCAAAGAGACTTTGCCAAGGGAACACACCTAGTAAGTACCAGATGCCAAGACTGAAACCATATCTATTTGAATCTGAGGCCTGTGCTCCTTCCATCACGCTACTCTGCCTCTTGAGTTTCAAAATGAGAACTCTCAAGAGGACCATGACTGCTACCTACAAAAATCTTAAGAGCCATTAATGTAGAAGATGGATATACTGTGTTCTGCCTGAATTCAGGGAATGACTATTACAAACAACCAGATTTAGGCTCTATAAAGAATTTTCTACTGAACTGAGCTGTTTAGAACAGGTAATGAGCAATTAGTTATCCAGCATTTGACTGAACACTTAAGTGACAATCTATCTAGGTGGCAGAATAAGGACTTGAGGTATTGGATAAGGGACTGTACTCACTGACCTCTGAGGTTCTTTTTAACTCTTGAGATACTGATTCCTCTTGAAAAAGTCACTTGAAGAATCTCAGGCCTAAGCAAGGGACCTGCTCTATTTCAGAGCAGACGAGGAAAGAGGTAACCCAACAAGTAAGTTGGCTCCCATCTGGGCTAATACCCAGAAACAATATGATAACGCCAGGATGGTCGGGACTGGGCCTTATCCCCATGGGAAGCACATCCAGGAAACTCAGACTATCCAGATTGAGTTTCTCACCTTAACTGACAGGAAATAGAGATAATTTTACTATGACCCAATTTTCTCAGCTAGCCTTGCTTAATGAAAAGGTTAAAATCTATAATCAGCCATGCATTACGCTGAGTAAAAAGGTGAATCTAAGAAGGTCACATACTATATGATTCCATTTATACAACAGTCTTAAAATGTCAAAATTAAATGCAAACAGGTTAGTGGTTTCCAGAAGTTATGGATGGTGAAGGGGAAGAGAGTAGGTGAACTATAAAGGGGTAACATTAGGGAGATTTTTTTTAAAGCAGTTTTATTTTTTTTAATATATTTAAGGTGTACAACATGATGTTTTGATCTACATAGTGAGATCTTTGTGATGATGGAATAGCATTATATCTTGACCAAGGTGACAGTCACATACATACATACATACACACACACACGGGAGTGGTGCAAAAGAGCCAGTTGCAAAAGGGCTCCATACCTCGAAAGATGTCCAGGATGTGCTTTCCCACATACCAACAGATGGTCTCAAAGTTGGGAAACTTGAAGAGGTCTGCTGTGCTCAGCCGCTTCTCAATCTCATAAGCTCTGGAATAAGGAGGCATAACACAAAAACAAGTATCCATTTACTAAGCACCTACTATGTATCAGGTATTGTTCTGGATGTTTTGTGTATCTAATCCTCACAATGACGCCACAAGACCCTACTTTATACATTAGGCAACACTGGGTTCAAAAATTATATTACTTGTCCAAAGTCTTATAACTATCAAGTGAGGAAAAGGTGTTTATCCTCAAACTGAACATCATAAAGAACCAGAACCCATTCGTTTCTATATTCCCTCCTTCTACGCTACACTCCTCATCTTAGGGGAGAGTCCAAGGACTCTAGCAGATAGGAATGACCAACTCAGAATCACTACAGCTCCAGGACTTACTTGAGCTGCATTTCGATGTTAAGGCTGTGCAAGAAGTTCCCTCCAAAGGCAAGGCAGTCCACAGGGGTCAGCACAGCATGGATCCATCCTGTAGTACCAAGGCAAAATCAAAGCTGGCAGGTGGCCTTTCTTCCTCTGGACTTCTCCACTGCCTGCTCAGCTCAACCCCAACTCTTTAAGAGCAATTAGCCTAGCAGTGGCTCAACATTCTTAGTTCTTCCACTATCCCAACACCCAAATCGTCTAGTCTGCCATCATTATAACTCTGAACTGGACCACCTTAAAGAGTTCATAAACTTCTCCTTCCCTCCTCTCCACTTCAAAATCTTTCTGTTGTCTTACCCATCCTCTCTCTTATCCCTAAGCAGGGTATCACTTCCTTGCCATAACTACTTCTAACTCTAACTTGAGCAAAACAAAAAAAGCTTGTGTTGTACAAACCTACATTCAAATTCTTCCATTTTCTAGCTAAATATCTATTTCACAGGTTGGTTGTGAAACACATACCCAGCCATAACTCAATTATTCCCCTTGCCCTTGACCTGTATCTCCTTCTGGGACCTTACGATTTTTCTTATTAAATCACTCTCATATTCCTCTCCCTTATCCATCCATCCATCCATCCATCCATCCATCCATTTTATCAATGCCTTGGTTCAGACCGTTCATTATCTCTCATCTAGACTACTACAACAGCCTCCAAAGTATCTCCTCTATACCAGCTGCTCTCAAGATATGGTCCAGGGAACCCTCGGGCTCCCTGAGACTCTTTCAGAACACATTAGAGGCCAAAACTAAGTTCATGATAATATTAAAATGTTCTTTGCTTTTTTCACTCTTATTCTCTCATGGGTGTGCAGCAGAGTTTTCCAAAGGGTACATGACATGATATCAAACAGAATGAAAGCAAGAGCAGATCTGAGGATCTAGTCATTTTCTACTAACCTGGACATTAAAGAGATTTACAAAAATGTAAATGTCACTCTTTCACTAAATGATTTTGGTTTGAAAATAGTTATTTTTCATTAAAAATTGCTATATATGCTTATATATATAAGCCCATAACATGTAATGGGCTTATCATTTTTTCAATAAATTAATATTTTTAAAAATTTGTTTTACTTTATATGTTAAATATTGATAAATATAAATTACATAAATAAAAGCCCTTTTGGTTCCTTAATAATGTTTATGAGTGTAAAGGAGTACAAAGTGTTTGCAAGCCACTGCTCTATAACAACCTCAAATCTATCCTCCACATCCAATCCTAAGTGGTATATGTAAAATACCAATCTGCCCAGGTCATCTTCTACTAGAAATTCTTCAATGAATTGTCCATCCACAGAAGAATGAATAAACTGTCATATACTTGTACAGTGGAATACCAGAAAGCAAGGAAAATGCCTGAACTATAACTACATGTATCAACATGGATCTCACAATTCTAATGTTCAGAGAAAAAAGTTGAAAAAAAAATAAGTACAATATGATTCCATTTGTATAACATTCAAAAACATGTATAACAATAATATATATTGTTAGTGAAGTATACCTATGTAATAGAAGAATAAAAATGCATGAAGATGATAAACACCAACTTCAAGACAATAGCTCAGAGAGAGAAAAATGGGCATGCAATTGAGGATAGATATTACTGGAAGCTCAAATATATCTGTACTACTGTATTTTTTAGTTGAGTTATGAACACAAATATTCATTGTATATTCTTTATATCTTTAGCTACATCTGAAATATTTATTAAGAAACTAAATAAATACACAAATAAACCTTCAATGACCCCCAACTGCCTCTAGGATAAGTTCAGTCTGCCCTATCATTTCATCTTCATCCACTCCAGCCCTTGCTCTTTAGACTCTAGTAAACAAAAACTGCTTCATACACTTTGGTTTGCTTCTGCCTTTCCCAATATCTGAAATGCCTTTCCTGCTTTTCTTTCCTTGGCCAATCCCTATTTCCTCTTCTAGATTTTCACAAACCTCTTGCTAGACGCTAGACTAAGTGCTCTTCTCTCTGCTTCCAAAACTTCTGGTGAATACCTCTATTGGTGCTACTGTGGCTACTGGAATATTATGCTGAAATGACCTATTCACCTTTTGTTCTTAACATCTAGCCCAATACTGGGGCATAGAGTTGATGCTCAATGCTTGTGGAATTAACCAGATTGCACCCAGTGTGTGGGAGTTTCTACTAAGATGTAAATTAATCTAACTAGAACCTCTGCTAGGCAAATTCAATTCACTAAACAGTTACTAAGTTGCCAGTATAGAAAAGGCAGTATGCTAGTGCTGGCAAAGGATTCAAATATGGGTGAATAAATGCCCGGGAATAGAAAACTATAAAAGAAAGCAGACGGGGTTGGGGTAGGAATGGGAGTGGATAACTTGCCTTATCATATATTAAACATTCTAGAAAACCAATGTAATCAATGATACTGATACATGAATAGACAAACAGACCTGTGAAACAATAGAAAATCCATAATTATACAATATGCAGTTAAACAGAAATGGAAGACTTATGCAACAAGAATTTTAAAGGCACCATCATAAAAAATGCTCTATTAAGCAATTCCAAATACATCTCACACAAAAAGAATAAGAAACAGAAATTCTCAGCAAATAAATAGAAAGTATTGGCAAAGAAAACAAAGACATAAATAAGAAAGAAATGAAAATTGTAGAACTGAAAATCAGTATATCTCAAAGTAATGCAATGGATGGACTCAACAAAATAATGGAGTCAACAGAAAAAAGAAACACAGAACTTGAAGACAGAGGAACAAAAATTACCCAATCTAAACTTTGAGAGAAAGAAGAAAGTCACAGAAAAACTAAGGGACTTGTGCAACTAATACAAAATACTTAACATTCATATAATCAGAGACTCTGCAGAAGAGAAGTTAAGTGTGACGCTGAAAAAGTATTTGAAAAAATAATAGCTAAAAATTTCACAAACATGGCAAAAGACATAAACCTACACATTCAAGAAGCTCAGTGAACACATTCAGCATTATAAACCCAGAGAAGTCCATGATAAAACATATCACAGCCAAATGGTGGGAAACTAAAAATAAAAAATAATGATAGCAACAAGAAACGACACATTATCTATAGGAGAAGAACAATTCAAAGGGTAGCCAAAATCTCATCCAAAGCCAGAGGTCAAAATAAAATGGCACAATATTCTTCAAGGGCTGAAGGAAAAGAACTATTAACCCATAATTCTTATCCAGCAAAATATCCCTTGGGAATGAAAGGGAAAAAATTAAGACATGGACAAATGAAGGAAAACTAAGATAATTTGTTACCAACAGACCTACCCTGAAACTCCAAACAGAAACAAATGATAAATAGAGGAATCCTGGAATACCAAGAAGGAAATAATAATAATAATAAATGAGTAAAAATATGTGTAGATACAAAAGAATTTCTCAAGTTTTCTAAATTATGTTTGACAAGTAAAGCAAAAATTGTAACACTGTGTGATATAGTTCTCAATGTATACAGAAGATAGCCTTCTTGGCACAGTAAGTAGCATGACTGATTCATAATCAATGTATGTAGAGAAAATATTTAAGACAAATACATGGGAAAATGTAAGACATGGGAAAATGAAAAAAAATGGGAATGGTAAAGGGATGTAAAAAGAAGTAAGGTTTCAATCCTTCTCTCAAGCTAGCAAAATATAAATACCAGCAGACTGTGATATGCTATGTATGTATAATGTAATAACTAGAACAACCACTCAAAAATAACTAGAGAAAATTGTAAAATAACTAGAACCACTAAAAAAGCCTATATGAAAGCTGAACCAAAAAATTCATATAAAAATTCAAGAGGCCCAAAACAGCCAAAATAATTTAAAAAAAGAAAAATGAAGTTGGATGACTGACACTTCCCAATTTCAAAACTTACTATAAACATGCAATAATAACAGTAAGATACTGTTACAAGGCAGACATAAAGATCAATGGTATAGAATTCAAGGTCCAGAAATAAACCTATACACTTTTGGTCAAATGATTTTTGACAAACGTGGCAAGACAATTCAATGGGGAAAAGAACAATCTTTTCAAATGGTTCTAGGACAACTGGATAACTACATGCAAAAGAATGAAATTGGGCTGGGCGCAGTGGTTCACACCTGTAATCCTAGCACATCGGTAAGCTGAGGCTTAAGCCCAGGAGTTCGAGACCAGCTTGGGCAATACAGTGAGACCTCATCTCTACGAAAAATAAAAAAATTAGCCAAGCATGGTGGCACGCATCCATAGTCCCAGCTACTTGGGAGGCTGAGACAGAAGGACTGCCTGAGCCCAGGAGGTTGAGGCTGCACTGAGCCGTGACCGTGCTACTGTACTCCAGCCCAGGTAACAGAGTGAGATCCCAACTCAAAAATGGAAAAAAAGAAAAAGTACCTCAAAAAATTAAACACAGATTTACCATATGACCCAGCAATTCCCCTCCTGGGTGTACACCCTAGAGAAATGAAAATATATGTTCACACAATAACTTGCTATGTTCACAGCAGCATTATTCATAATAGCCAAAAAGTGGAAATAACTCAAATGTCTATCAGCTGATGAATGGATAAACAAATGTGGTATATCTACATAATGGAATATTATTCAGCCACTAAAAAGAATGAAGTATTGATAAATACTATAACATGAATGAACCTTGAAAGCATTATGCTAAGTGAAAGAAGTCACACACAAAAGACAACATATTACATGATTCTATTTATGTGAAATATTCAGAAGGGGCAAATCCGTATACAAAAGGGAGTACAAAAGTGCTTGTCAGGGGGTGGGTAGAGAGAGGAATAACAGGTGAGTGCTAATGAGTACAGGGTTTCTTTTTGAGGTAATGAACATTCTCTGGTTTTAGATAGCAATGATGGTTGCATAACCTTGTAAATATACTAAAAACAACTGAATTGTTCCCTTTAAAGTAGATAAATTTTATGGTATGTGAGTTATATCTCAACTTTTCAAAAGTATATTTAACTAAATGAAAATGAAAACACAACATACCAAAATTTGTGTGACATGGCTAAATCAGTGCTGAAAGGGAAATTTATAGCACTAAATGCTTACATTTTTAAAAGAGGGACAGTCTGAAGTCAATATACTAAGCTCTCATCAAGACCAGAAAAAGAGCAAAATAAATCAGCAAGCAGAAGAAAGGAAAAATAAAGATAAAAGCAGAAATCAATAAAATTGAAAACAGAAAGACAATAGAGTAAATCAATAAAACAAAAAGTAGTTACTCAAAAAGATCAATAAAATTGACCAACCTCTAGCAAGATTTACACAAACAAGTGAAAGCACACATAACTAATTTGAGGAATAATACAGAGGCTATCACTAAAGACTTGGAAGACATCAAAAAGGTAATAAGGAAATACTATCAACAACTCTACACACACAAATTTGACAATTTAGGTAAAACAGACCAATTCCTTGAAAAGCACAGACTACCACAACTTATCTAACATGAAACAGATAATTTGAATAGCTTTATAAAGATATTAAAAATTAAATCTTAATTTAAAACTTCCCAAAAAACAAATGTCCAGGCCCATGTGATTTCACTACAGAATTCTATCACACATTTTAAGAAAATTTAACACTCATTCTGATAAAAGAAATCAAAGAAAATCTAAATAAAAAGAGACTGTGCTCATGGAAGACCTAATCAAGTAAAGATGTCAAGTCACTCTAAATCGAGACAATCGGGGGACTTTTTCAAAATACCCATATTCAGATAATTGCAAACAATTCTATACATGGGGGGACCCAAAAAACCCCGAATTATCTTTTGGAGGGTAGGCCCCTTGTAATACACTCAGAATTTGTTCCTCTGGATCAAACGGTCAACCAAAGTTTTTACTTAGAAGTTTTGAGAAGGTTGCGCCACGATTTGCAGAAGAAACATCCAAAGTTGTGGCAAAAAGGTGACTGGTTCTTCCACCATGACAACACACCTGCCCACATCCCGTTGAGTGTTTATCAGCTTTTGATCCAAAATGACATGAACCCTGTGCTCTGCCCTCCCTATCCACCTGATCTCGCTCTGAGTGACTTTTTTTGTTTCCTAGATGAAAAAAGTCCTCAAAGGGAAACATTTTGCCAATATGGAAGAGGTGAAACCAAAAACAGCAGAAGCACTAAAAGGCATTAAAATGGACAAGTTAAAAAACTGTTTTAAGCAGTGGAAAAAGTATCTCAATGGGTGTATTACATCAAACGAAGAGTACTCTGAAGATGACTGAAGTTTAAACATGTAAAAATAAATACACAAATGTTTATTAATAAATTCTGGGTTTTTTGGGGTCTTCCCTCATACATCGTTTAGAGAAAAAGTCCCATTCTCACTCTGATCATTCTGATTTATAGCCTCAAATGCCAGCCTCCCAGTTACTATCCCTAGAATCATGGGGCTTAGAGTCCTATTCTCTATCTGTCCACCAAGTTGACATCAACCCAGGGCAAAAATATGTCCAACAGCCTCCTCCTGGACCCCTCCACCTGCAGCTTCCCCAAGTGACCATGCTGTCCACTGGCCACGACATGAATTTTCTTGAGATCCAATTCTGGGCCTTCAGCCACTATGAGAGAAATATCCCACATAGTCAGATTAATACACTATGGGAAGGGGTTAGCTGTGGGGCCACAAGCTCCTTTCTGCTTTATGCCCTCCTCAAACCCTCCCAGAGGGGCCCAGGGACGACCTGTAGGAATAAAAAGTGTCTGTCCTTGCTTCACGGAACACTTGTAGCACTTGTCCACCTGGTCCCCAAAGAACATCTCATTCTGATTAGAGGAGCTGCTCCAGCACTCAAAGAGAGTCAGATTGGCATTTGTTGGGCGGATCAGGTAGAAGATCTTCTCACCCTGAAACAAAAAGAGGTTGAAATGCCAAAAATAACAAGGGTTTCCAGAAAAGTCTCTCAGGGAGCTCCAAAGGGCTATATTCTCTGTCATGGAAAACTTCAAAAAGTCCTTTTGTTATTTGTACTTTTAAGTTTCTATAAACTTGACAAAAACAATTTGGAAAGGGCATTTCAAACAAAATTGTCCAAGTTATAACAAATATATACCAAGTACTCCTATTTTAGATGCAATCCCAAATGAAAAATGGCCTCTACAGGTGAATAGATCAATACTACAAGCCTTCAGAGAATTTAAGGCCACATTACTGATGAGAAGAAAATTGAGTTTGCTTCTAAACGCCATTTACAGAGTTTGCCTTTTCACACCTGCAATCAAAACTAATACAAGTTTAAAAGTTCAGTAATCGCCCAAGGACTTCTGGAAGATTATATGTTAGGTGATTATCTGTTGGAAGAACATTTTATTTCCTAACTGTGCTTTGCCTGGATAACCACCAGATAGATAATTTGTCAAACAAGAAACAAAAACTTACTAGCACAAAGATATCCTCAAAGCTTAATTGGTTTAAGCAATATTTCACAATCATAAATTTCAATGAAGAAAAGGAACAACACTAGAAATATCTATTATACCACTGGAGAAATTTTAATCAGGTCTATAGATTAGTTAATATCAATGTTAATTTCCTGATTTTAAAATAACTATACTGATTATATTAAAAATGCATTTGATTTTCAAGAACTATACACTTATTAAGATATAAAGGGAGACAGGTGCAGTGGCTCATGCCTGTAATCCCAGTACTT
>CAUYQG010066651.1:0-20716 GCA_963574415.1 Tarsius wallacei | reverse complement strand
CCCAGACTGGAGTGCAGTGGCCGCTCCCGGCCACCGCAGCCTCGACCTGCTGGGCTCCAGCGATCCTTCTGCCTCAGCCTTCCGAGTAGCCGGAATTACAGGCACGCGCTACCATGCCCGGCTGATTTTTTTATTTTGTTGTAGAGATGAGGTCTCGCCAAATTGCCCAGGCGGGTCTCGAACCCACAGGCTCAGGCAATCCACTCACCTCAGCCTCCCAAGGCGCGGGATTACAGGCTGAGCCACCGAGCCCGGCTTCTATATGTTATTATGAGCGTATTTTCTGTTACCTCAATGAGTAGAGTTATAAATAGTTGTTATCATGACCTTATCTGATAATTTCAAGTTTGATTTTTTTTTTTCTTTCTCTTGACAGTGTGCCACATTTTCCTGGCTCTTTATGTCACAGATAATTTGGGGTTGTATTTTGGACATTGTAAATATTAGGCAGACTCTGGATCATTTTGTATTATTCTAAAGAGTATTGACGTTTTTGGTTAGGCAAGCAGTTAACCTGTCATTAAAAGTTAAAATGCAGAATGTCATTTTAAGACCTGTGGAGGACATTTGCTTGGAATGGTTCTTTGAGCCTTAGCTGCAAGCTGATTTTTTGCCTGATGTACGTACATGATGCTCAGGGGCTAGCACAAGACTTGGATTTTCTTATTTAGAATGTAAGATTTCTCTTCTAGTTCTCTTATTTCTTGGATCCTTACTCATTCTCTGGTGACCCTAGTTTCCCAGGTCTTTCCCTTAGTCTCCTCAGCTTTCACAGCTCTCAGGGAGTTGGGTGTTCCCCCCTGTATTTCCAAGATTATGTAGCTTATAGTTCATAGTGTATTTGTATGAGAGGGGACCCAAAGAAAGCCGGAATTATCTTTTGGTGGGTGGGCCCCTTGTAGTACACTTTTTTTGTTCCTCTGGATCAGATGATCAACCAAAGTTTTCATATGGAAGTTTTGAGAAGATTGTGTCATAATTTGCAGGAGAAACATTGAGTTGTGGTAAACAGGTGACTGTTATTCCACCATGACAATGCACCTCCACACTGTGCTGAGTGTTCAGCAGTTTTTGAATAAAAATGGTATGACCTCAGTGCCCCAACCTCTCTAGTCAGCCAGTCTCATCCTGAGCTACTTTTTTTTGTTTCCCTGCATGAAAAAAGTACTCAAAATGAAACATTTTTGCAAATGTGGAAGAGGTGAAACAGAAAATGGCAGAAGCACTAAAAGGCATCTAAACTGATTAGTTCAAAAACTGTTTTGAGCAGTGGGAAAGGCATCTTGATAGATGTATTGCATCATATGAAGAGCACTTTGAAGTTGACTGAAGTTTAAACATGAAAGAATAAATATACAATTTTTTATAAATAAATGTTGGTGTTTTTTGGGGGGATCCCCATTGTATACTGGTCTGTTAGAAATGAATAGAATTGGAATTTAGTATTTTTTTTTCTGAAGCATCTGATACTAGTCTAATTCTTTTCCCTCTGCAAATTATTTGATCTTTTTGCCTGGGTACTCTAAGGATTTTTTTTTCTTTAAAGTCTAACAGGGGCTGGGCTCGGTGACTCAGCCTGTAATCCCAGCACTTTGGGAGGCCAAGGCAAGTGGATTGCCTGGGTAACTTGGCAAGACCTTGTTTCTACAATAAATCAAAAATTAGCCGGGCGTGCTAGTGAGTGCCTGTAGTTCTGGCTACTTGGAAGACTGAGGCGGAAGAATCGCTAGAGGCCAGCAGGTCGACGCTGGGGTGACCATGAATGTGCCATGGCACTCCAGCCTGGGTGATGGAGTGAGACTCCAACTCAAAAAAAAAAAACCATCTACTAGGTTTACTGTAACATGTTTTGGATTGATCATTCCATTCCATGTTGGTCTTTTTAAGAGATTCAGGTCTTTATTTCTGGATTTTTTTTTGTACTGTAGTTTTGAATATTATTCTGTTTCATTGTTTTGTTTTTCTACTTCTAAGACTAATTATATGTTTGTTAGGCCTGTTTGGCTGCCTTTTATTTCAACCATTTTGATTTGACCCTCTTACTTCTTTCTTGATTTTATTAACATTTGTTTTTTTTCCTACTATTCTTGATTATTCTTGATTAAATTTTTGTTTGCATATATTTGCATTTTGGCACTTTATAATTCAGTTTTCTTCTCTGACATGGTTTTTTTCTTTCTTTTTCTCTCTTGAGTTTATTCACCTCTTTTTTAGTTTCTTGTTTTTTTATGTTTATGATTCAAGAAATATTTTGTTTATATGTATATATTTTTCCCCAAATACTCATTTGACAATATTTGATTCAAGTGTGTGAGGGTTATATTAAGAAGAATCTTCAGCTTTGGTTTTGTTTTTTATTTTAGTGGGTATTGTGAGGGGGAGGTTTCATCAGCTGAAATAATTCAATTTGTATTTTCATGTTGTTAAAAAATTTTTTAATGAATATAGTCTTTTTGTTCTATTTCCATTCACTTTATAGACTAGATGTGTAGTTTCAGAGCAACTTCTTCTGTCAGTTATGCTGTCTTGTAGTTTTGTTTTGTTTTCTTTTTTTATAGGTGTTGCTAGTAATGGAGAAAGAGGGAAGTGACTTGTGTATCTCCTTTGCCTTTTGTTTCTGTAGGATTCTCAAATGTTTTTCTCTTAGTTTCTTTTTTTTCCACTGCTCTTTGGTCAAGGGAAGCCGCTTCCCCAGAGTTGATGCTTTTCATAGTCTACTAATTCTGGTCCTGTTTTCAGTCAGGTCTTTCCCTGGCATAGATACTGTGAACTGCTTGTGTTCTGTGTTCTCTTCTACTTTCTACATCCACCGACTTGCAGCTCTATTGGAATTTGGAGTATTTGTCTATTCACAGATCCCTTGAATTTGTGCTGTTGCCTATCCATATTGGTGAGAACGTAGGTCATGTGTGTCTTTTATTTAAGTTCTTTTTAAATTTTCTGTTATTTGGGGGGAGCTATGGAGAAAGATTCAAAATCTGGCAGCTGCCATTCTTCTCTCTCCATCCTCTCATTATGTAGTCCATTGAAATGGCTTATGGATTTTTATCTCAAAATAGATTTATGATTGATCTTTATCACCGATGTTATTCCCATCGTCCAGACAGCTGTCATGTTTTGACTCAGTTATTATAGCAACCTCCTACCTGTGTTCCTTTGATTTCTTGTCACCCTTTAAACACATAAATCAGTTTTATCCTTCTTACTGGAATAAAATGACTTAGAATTAAGTGGTCTATAGCAAGGAATGGCAAACTATGTTCTCCAGGCCAAATCTAGCCTGCCATTTTGTTTTTGTTGTTGTTGTTTCGAGTTGGCATCTCACTGTTGCCCAGGCTGGAGTGCAGTGGCACGCTCACAGCTACCCGAGTGTCAATCTGCTGGGCTCAGATGATCCTTCCACCTCAGCCTCTCAAGTAGCCAGAAACAGGTGTGTGCTACCACACCCAGCTAAGTTTTTGATTTATTGTATAAATGAGGTTGTGCCAAGTTGCCCAGGCTGTTGTCGAACCCATGGGCTCAGGCAATCCCCTCACCTCGACCTCCCAAAGTACTGGAATTAGAGACTTGAGCCACCACACCTGGCCTGTTGCTGTTTTTTGACAGCCCATGAGCTAAGAATGGTTTTTAAGTTTTAAAAGGTTACAAAAAAGATGACTATTTCATGACATATGTAAGTTAAATGAAATTCAATTTTAGTATCCCTGAATAAAATTTTATTAGAACACGGTCATGCTCATCTGGTGATGTATTGTCAGTGTTTGCGTTTTTACCTCAGATGAGCATGGATTGAATAGTTGTGGCAGAGACCATAGTGGCCTACAAAGCCCAAGATATTCACTACACAGCCTTTTTTCAGAAAGTGTTTACTGTCCCTGAATCCAGAGCACTGCATGTTTGTCTCCTTCCCTTCCAGTCCCATCTCCTCTCCTCCCCCTTGTTTGCATCTTCCAAATGCTCTGGTTTTCAAGGGCCCCAAGCAGGCCAACCTCTTTTTGACCTTTAGTTCTTGGCAGATGCTAAGGACTCTGCTTTCTTTTCCTGATTCTTAACCTGGTTTTGTACTCAGCTCCTTCATATATGTCATATTTCAAGGTCACAGAAGAGCTTTTTCTATCCCCTAATCCACAGTCCTCTTCGTTATTGTCTACCTCAACTCCTTATTTGCTGTTTGTGGTATTAAAGCTTACCTGTTCATTTGTCTGCTTTATCTGTCTATCTAATTATGCATTCTGGTCTTTCCCTTCTTATGTTGACTGTGTAAGAATAGCTGTATGTCTGTCTTGTGTATGGTTGTGTTTCCAGTCAGTATCTAACATATCTTTTGGCTCATAGTAGATGCTCAATAAATATGTGTTCTAACAAATTATGAACAAAGGAAAATTTACTTAAGTGGCCTAAATATACCAGAGAAAATTTCATGGGGGAAGTGACTTGGACTACATACATTTAAAGGGTAGGATAGAGCTATGGAGGGGAGAGTATAGAAAAAAAAAATCTTTACTAGAAGCTTGAAGTAAATGGAGGTACATGGACAAACATGTACAACTGACAATTAAGCATTTCTGTACTTAAATAGGACCTCTCAACTAATTCTGACATTTGGAATTATTGCTGATAGTTTTTGTTTGTTTATTTCCTTGAGAGTTTTGGATTCTTACTCTAATTACTAGCTTAGCCCCTAATTCCCTTTTCTCTCATTCTTTATCCTCTTTCTCTTTCTACTCAATCCACCCTCAGCTTTTGTTTCTCAAGGGGTTCATACAGACGCAACATACTTGTAACTTTATTATACAAAGCAAATGTTTAGGGTCTTTCAAGATTTAACTTAGTCTCCTTTGTCTTTCTTTTTGTGTTTATTGTAATACAATCACATTTTGGTTATTGCATATATTTAATTACAAGTTTTTAGATCTCCTTTTGTTATCTTGAAAACAGAACTTTTCTTTTGTATTTAAATGAATGTATATTTTTAAAGTAAAAACATATTTGTGCGTGTTTCTGTGTGTTGGAGTCTCACTCCGTTGCCCAGGCTGGAGTGCAGTGGCACACTCACGGCAACCCCAGCATCGACCTGCTGGGCTCCAGCCATCCTTTCGCCTCAGCCTTCCAAGTAGCCGCAACTACAGGCACGTGCTACCACGACCAGCTAATTTTTTTTTTTTTTTTTTTTGGGTTAGGGTCTCACTCTGTCGCCCAGACTGGAGTGCAGTGGCCGCTCCCGGCCACCGCAGCCTTGACCTACTAGGCTCTGGCAATCCTTCCGCCTCAGCCTTCCAAGTAGCTGAAACTACAGGCGCATGCTACCACACCCGGCTAATTTTTTGATTTATTGTAGAGTTGAGGTCTCACCAAGTTGCCCAGGCGGGTCTTGAACCCGCGGGCTCAGGCATTCCACTCACCTCAGCCTCCCAAGGCGCAGGATTACAGACTGAGCCACCAAGCCCGGCTTTTTTTTTTTTTTTGTAGAGACGAGGTTTGGCCAAGTTTCCTGGACTGGTCTAAAATCCGTGGGCTCAGGCAATCCACTTGCCTCGGCCTCCCAAAGTGCTGGGATTACAGGCTGAGCCACCGAGCCTGGCCTAAAGTGAAAAATCTTTATGTAGTCTACCTCTTGTCTTGTATTCTTTCCACTAAGTTGGGGAAACCTACCATTGAGAATTTGGAGTTTACAGTATCAGGCTTTTTACTACACATATTTTTAAAATGCATAAAATAGGCCAGGTGCCTGTAATCTCAGCAATTTGTGAGTCTGAAGCAGGAATAGGAGGACTGCTTGAAGCCAGGAGTTCAAGAATAGCCTGGACAACATAGGGAGACCACATTTCTGCAAAAATATTTTTTAAAATGTGGGTGCTGTGCTTGTGTGGTGGTTTGGTGTGCTTTGATTCCCCCCAGACAGTGTGGGATCTGGGAGTACCATGCTGGTTAGGTGCGCTTTGATTCCTTGTTCATGATGGTGCCTGCCAGACTCTACTGTAACATGAATCTGCTTATCTTTGCAATTGATTTGATATTTCCAGGGAGATACTTTCAGACCATGTCAATAACTATTCCTCTTCACGCTTTTCATGTATATATGTGTATATGCATGTGTGTGTGAGACAAATATATATTTGGTCTTTGTTCCCAGTTCCTGGCACACAGCTCCTAAGTCCCTTGGAATTTCCTAGGTGGTAGGAGTGTCTTTTGTCCTCATGAAGCCCTTCTAGGCGGACGTTTAGATAACTTCAGGTGGGAGCTGATTGCCAGAAAGTCCAAGGCATGATTAGAGGTTTGGAACTTGTAGCATCACCCCCTGACCTCAGAAAAGAGAGAGACTGGGGATTGAGCTAATCACCTGTAGCGATTGATTTAATCAATCATGTCTCTGTAATGGAGCCTTCATAGAAACGTCTGAACTATGGGTTTTGGAGAGCTTCTCAGTTGGTGAGTAAATTGAGGGGCAGGACGGTGATGCATGCTGAATGGGCATGGAGGCTCTATGAATACCCCCCTCCAGTGCCTTGCCCTGTGCATCTCTTTCATTTGGCTGTTCTGAGTTGTATCCTTTATAACAAACCAGTACTTGTAAATCGCTTTTCTGAATTCTGTGAGCTGTTCTATCAAATTGTTGGACTGCTCCCTGCCTGGGTTCTGGCACCCCATGCGAGGCTGCTTCTCAGTGGTTGTCCTGGTGTTGGACCATGTGGGAGCCCCACACTCACACCCCAGTGCAGATTTCTTTGCTCTCTCTCTCTCTGCTTGCAGAGTACTATTGTCCAGATTTTTTTGAGACCCCTCTTGAGTTCTTCCTTGTGCCTCAGGGAGGCACATGTTAGGAGTGTGTGCTTGCAGGCTGCCATCTTCAAAATGATGCCATTCACTTTTTATGTCCCCTTGGTATCTCACACAATGCTACAATGCGTAGGAGATTAATGCATTTTTGATGAATGGACTTATTGACTGAGTTTAGGGAATAAAGAGGTGACACTGGGCGGTTTGGCGTAAGTTTAGGAGAAAACTGCAGGATTGGTCCAGGCAGAGTCAAGGATAGAATAGGAGCCAGTGGTTCTTAGTGTACCTAGCAGGTGTGTGGTGGGAAGTGATGGAGTGAACAGGCTTTCATCAAAGCAGGACTTCCCAGGGGGGAATCGTGCTGCTTTGGCTTCTGTTGACTCTGAAGTAGCAGCAACTTCTGTGTTCAGAGACAGCTTCTCTTTATTTTTTAAATTTATTTTAAAGATGTTGGGTATAATTCAGGATTAGGTATACAAGTGGTCACTGTACTAGATAAAGTTTGAGCCTCCCTTTGGTGAGCATTTTGCCTGGTTTGAGATCTGGTACCCTTATTGAGATCTGGTACCCCCTCCCCCAGCAGTATCTCCCTACTGCCAACCCCTTTCTTATAGTATTGTGGTAAATGTTCAGGGTCCGCTTATGAGTGAGAACATGTGGTACTCTGCTCTTTGCTTCTGTGATAGATCGCTGAGTATGGTAGACTCTAAACCCGTCCAAGTTGCTGTGAGTTCATAATTTTATCCTTCTTTATGGATGCAAAATATTCCATTGTGTATATGTACTACATTTTTTTTTAATCCAAACACTTTTCTTCTTGACCACTGGACTGGAGGGTGAGGGAGGCACTTACTTTACATTTCTGAAGAAAAATGGAAATCTAATTGGAAGCTTTTTTGTCTATTCAGTAGATCTTGATTGGGCACCTGGTAAATGAGGGTTTTATTATGTTACTAAGTATACTAAAGCACAAGTTGTTTGCATACGTAGAATGACATTACCAGCATTAAACACCAGTCGTGTCTTCATTGTGAAAGATAATAGTTAAAACCCACTAGACTGAGTTCAGGGAGAGTGTCTTTGTGGTCTTTACATCTTATCACTCTAATGGGTAGTGTCCAGGAAGCTTATTCTCACAGGGGACAGAACACATTGTCTATAACTGTGTAGACATCGCCTATGTGAGGCACACATTTTACTCCACTGAATCAAGCCTTTCCCCAAACAACTGCTTGTAAAGAATATTTATTAGTTTTGTAAACTTAGGAGAATGATCTTTTGTGAGCCTCCATTTTATCTGTTGTAAAATAGGAGGAAATAGTCGTGCTTACCCCAAGGGTTGGTGAGACTTCTCATAAGCTGGTTGAACTTTATCACGATGATGATGATAATTTTAATACTTTCTTTGTTTGATTTTCTGGCTACTCAGACAGCTCTTATATACTCTTTATGTTTGTTGGTTTGTCTTCTTGTTTTCCTTTACTGTCATTTTATTGGGACTTTGTGGGACAAGATAAAAGCATGTACTCAGTTCACCAGATTTAACCAGAGTTCAAGAACTTTCATTTTTACTGTCTAAATATTGCTCAATTATGAATTTCCCACCCCACCTCACTCCCTACTGCCTTCACCGGCATCTCTATCATCTTCTACTCAGTTATTACAGGAGCCTCTGACCACTTTCCTTGCCCTAAGTGTCCTCATCCTGGACTGGTGACCTGTCCGTGTCCCCTCCCTCACACATGTCCTACCAACCCATTTCTCAGGTGACCTGTCCGTGACCCTTCCCTCACACCTGTCCTAGTGCCCCAGAGCCCACAGGATGAGGTCCAAGCTCATTAGCTTGGCAAGTACAACCCCCAGGATGACTTGAATTCGTGCTTTGTTGCTGGTCTCCTAGCTCCCACTCACTCACTCAGTCATACAAATGGAACGTGTTTTCCTGAACATGTCATGCTGTGCTCTGCACTGTGCTCTAGTCTGTGTTCTGCTTCCAGATGAAAGATCTCTGACCTCTTACATCTTGCTTCATCATCAGCTTTTTCCAACCTGAAGCTTTTTTTTCCCCCTAAAGCTTTTTCTGATCCTTCTAGTGTCCATTATGCTTGTTTTTGCTCCTTTTCTGCCTGGTTGTACTTCTATTGTTATAATTACTGCACTGTATTCTTTTCTTAAATTTTTGCATTTTTGCAAATTCCATGTTTAACTTAGAAGACAGTTACATTCTTATATCTGCTTTTGCATTAGCGTATTGGAATAGCATATGTCATTTAGCTTCTGAAAACCCCATGAGAGGATGTAAAATGTACAAGGAAAATAACATGTTTATATTGTTACAACGATAGTTTGACTTTGCATACCCTTAAAAGGGTGTTAGGGATGCCAGGGCCTTCTGACCACACTGAGATTCGCTACCCTAGTATCACTTACCATGCTGTATAGATCATACTGTACCATACACATATTTCTGAAACTACTTTTCACTCTAAATACAGTTTAGAGGACTTCCTGTATCAATAAATATGTATTTTTATTGTACTCTATTTTAATTAGTTTTTCAAATATCTGTTTCCATGTTAGATGTTGAACAGTGATAATCTTGTGATAGTTGGGGAGATAATTAGGGACCTTATTATAAAAAAACTTAAACAACAGATGTGTGAAATTATTTTGTAAACACAGGAATGATAGAAGGTAGTTTTTTATTTGAGTTGGGGAGAGATGAGTCAAATATTTTCAGATTAATATTTCACTAGTATATCAGTGAATTATAAGAATAAAAATGATAGGGCAACAGATCATTTAGAAAGTCCTTGTAATTATTTAGATTTGAGTGACTGAAAGCTTAGAATGAAATAATAGTTGTGGGAATCCAAAGATGCAGAGGGGTGGGCAGTATATAGAGAAGAGAAATGGCAGGTGTGACCACAGACAGAGATGAGAGGAGGAGGCTCAGCTTTGTGGAGCTGGGATTGTGCTCTCAGGGCTCATGGTGATGTCTCGACAGAAACACACAAAAAGGACAGTCCAATTTTGGTGGAAAGGTATGTTCTCTGGTCTGAATTTCTTTAGGTCAGTTTTAGCTTTAAATTACCCATTTTATGACCTGTTTATTCTTAAATTATACACTTAATAGCAACTGCTTATATACTTATGAGTGTTATGCACTGATAATTTTGAAGTGTGCTTCAAATTGTTGAATAAAGACTGTAATTTTTTTTTTTTTTTACCTGCCTCTTGCTTCTACTCTTTTACTTAATCACCATGTAGAGATGGTTTTGGAAAGTTTAATTTATGTTGACTTTTGTGTTTGGTATTAAATGTACTGATTTTAAAAAGAAATGTCTATTAAAATGACCTATGGATCGGTGTGTTCAGTTGCGGGTTCAAGTGCTGATGATGTAATGCTATGTGAATATATAATTGTAACACATACTCATTAGACTACTTTATTGTAATCATACAGGTGCAAGACAGCTGGAGTACATATTGATGAATCATTATTCCCTGCAACTAATACTAATGAACAGTTACCAAACCTAATTAAAAAAAGAGTAAGTAAATTATTTCACTGTAGACAGTGACAACTATGAATTTATTCATTCTTTTTTTATTTCTAGAAAATAAAACTTTCAGAAATATATTCAAGTTGTCTTAAGTATGCTACTGATGATGTTCTTTTCATATAGCATGTTTTAGCGAATTATGGAGATTATTTTATCCTATGAATTCTTGGATAGAATTTATAAGAAATAAAAGAAACTGTGGTTAGCGACAGGAAAACTAAAAGTTGCCAAGAGACCATAAAACATTTTAGGTGCTTTGGTAATGACTTCCAAATTCAGTGTGTTATATCTGTAGTAAAATGCCTTCATTCTATTTAGTCAGAAAATCTCAATTGCAGACACTGCTTTCATTTGAGTCTGAAGCAGATATATCCAAGTGTGCAGAGGCATGTTTTAACAGAAAATCTGCTTTACAAATATAGTCATCCCTCAGTATCCTCAGGGGATTGGTTCCAGGATCACCCTGTAGATACCAACATTTACAGATGCTCAGGTCTCTTGTATAAGGTGATATATTTACATATAGCCTATACACAGACTCTCATATACTTTAAATCATCTCTAGATTACTCATAGCATCTAATAACAGTGTAAATGCTGTGTAAATAGTTATACTGTATTGGTTTTTACTGTGTTTTTGTTTTTGTTTTCTTTGAGTTGGAGTCTCACTCCGTCGCCCAGACTGGAGTGCAGTGGCCGCTCCCGGCCACTGCAGCCTCGACCCGCTGGGCTCCAGGGATCCTTCCACCTCAGCCTTCCAAGTAGTGGGAACTACAGGCGCGCGTACCATGCCAGGCTCATTTTTTGATTTATTGTAGAAATGAGGTCTTGCCAAGCTGCCCAGGCGGGTCTCGAACCCGCAGGCTCAGGCAATCCACTCATCTCAGCCTCCCAAAGCGCGGGATTACAGGCTGAGCCACTGAGCCCGGCCACTGTGGTTTTTTTATTGTGTTGTTATTTTTTTTCTTTTGAATATTTTCAATTGCGGTTACTTGAGCCCACAGATCCAGAACTCATGGGTATGGAGGACCCACGGTAGAGTTACAAACATAGCTTTCATTTGAGGTCTAATTCACATTTGAATACAACCTTTTATGTTTTCTATGTATTTAAAAGTTTTAATTGTGGTTTCTTTATTTGAGGGAGCTTACTATGAAACATCAAAGTCACTTGGATTTTACATGAGAGTCTCTGTTAGAGAGAGGATTTCATGACTTCCTCCAAGCTGAATTATGGGAGAACTTCACATTTCCTGTAGATTAAAGGAAAAAGAGCTGCGGACATCTACATGTTTTCTGAAAATATTAAATGCTATATCTCCATTACTTCCTCTCAGACAAGCCAGAGTTTGTCAGTGCAGTGTGAATGAGCTTCCTTCAGTCCCCTTCAGACCTTCTCATCTGGGTATAGGTGAAAAGGTTCAGCTGAGGCTCTTAAATCTCTGTGACATGCTAAAATAAAGTATTCATTGTAAAAACACATCAGTAACATGCATATTTTCATGGTAAAGCATTTATTAAACACAGATAAAGTTAGCATCGCTACTGCTTTTCCCTCAAAAAGGGGAGTTTTCAATTTGGCAGGCATCCTTCTGGAAGTGATATATTTGGTATGTGTCACACCCACATGTGCAGGGTCACACAAATACATGCTTTACAGGAAGGAGGCACTGCCACCTTACATGTATTTTCATGGGGTGCTTTTTCTTCCATACCTAGCAGTGTGGTTTTGATCATTTCATGTTAGTAGACATAAATCAACTTATTTTTCTGCTTTGTGTTATACAGCTGAATTTGTCTTTCCTGTATTAATGGACTTTTGGATAATTGACAGTTTTTGCTAAGTACATTACTTGTGAAACATATTTGAATTTATTTCTCCAAGTTGGCTATCTAGAAATGAAATTACTTAGTCAGAATACATGCACATTTTGATTTTAACAGTTCTATTAATAGTGTGTAAGCGTACCTTTTTCTTAACGCTTTGAGCTGGATATTACTAAAACTTTTTAATTTTTCCTAATCTGAATTATTCTAATTTCCTAATATAAATTATGAAATCCGAATTCCAATGACCTAATATGAATTATTACATCTTTTTAATTTTTCCTAATCTGAAGCATAAATAATGACTGCTTATACACTTTGCCACTTTAAATTTTCCTTGCATCTAAAAACCTTCCCTTGGCTCTCTTTTCCCAAATGCACTTGCAAGTTAAACATGATTCAGGGTCTTATTTTGGGTTCTTGAGGTGGTTCTTTGCCTCTCTCTCCCTCACCTGTGTGCTGCCAGCCCACCAGCCTGCTTGTTGCTCCTCAAACACTCCAAGTATGTTTCTGTCATAGAGTCATAGCGTTAGCTGTTCCCTCTGGCTAGAACATGCTTCCCCCCCAATCCATCCTCATGACTTGTTTTCCAACCTCCCCATGGCTTTGTGCAGATGTTACTTTCTCCTTGCGACCCACGCTGACACGCCTGTTTGCACCAGCGGTTCCTTCCTACCTGTGCCAGTTGTGTGAGTCCCTCTTCCTAACACGCTGCAATGATGGGGGCAGTAGATAAAGTTCAGTTGCTAGCGAAGATTCACAGGACCCCAAAGTAACAATGCATCCAAATCTGCGAGCACCTGGGTATCAGGGCGTGTACAGTGGAGCCTCTTGTACCCTGCTGGCCACATACCCATACCATCCAGCCCCACGGGCAGAGCTCTCCAGGCACATCCTCAGTCTCACTAATAAACTGCCCCCATCTTCTTGGACCTGTGGCTTCAAAGCACTGTTTAATTAGTATATTTCGTGTTGTTCAGGTACTTGAGCAAAAACAATGCAGGCTGGTTCCAAGCCTGTTGAAATTAACCTCCCAACACACATATTATATCATTTACTTATTTATTATGTTTATGACAGAAAATAGCATAATATTCCGGTATTTCTAAGGATTTAGGTTACAAGACCAGTGCCTGTCACAAAATAATATTTTTGGGGGGATTAAGAAATGAATGAATAACTAACTGATAGAACAATATATGGAGTCAAGAACACAAGTATAGGCATTAGCCTTGAATAGCTATAATAAGTTCTTTATTTCTTCCTTATTTTTCTTTTTAGAAAGCAGGATTTATTGATCGTACAGAAAAGCTCCCACAGTGGAAGGGGACCCGAGGGGGTAGCCCAAGCTCTTTTAAAAGTTACTTACCCATACAAGCACATTTGGGCTGGTAGTTTCAACCTAAAAAACAAGAAACCTAGACAGAAGAATTAAATTTCCCTGGAGCCCTTTGAGAGAGAGCTCAGGCATAAAAGTAGTAGTAGGCAGAATTGATGTCAAGTCTAGTTTTTGTATTTGTAGTGATGACTGGCCTACAGATGAGAAGTAAATGGGTAGTTGTGAAGAAGAGGAAGTGATAAAGCTGGGAATGTGAGGTCTGTTTTAAAGGAGACATTTCCCCCTCTCTGAAGATGCCAAGACTAGAGAGTTAACCCAGGACTTTCCTGTGGAAATTAGCCTGAGGATCCGTGTGTTTGCATATGTAGTTATTTTTTCGGTTTCACTGGCTTAGTGTAAGAGTTGTTGTGATTTAAAGACAGTAAGACAAGATTAGATAATGGTTCTATTATTTGGTCATTGTAACATAGTAATTGTTTTTGTGTTTTATTACTGTGTCATGATTTGGGGTGGGGGGAAGGATATGAGAACAGCATTACACAGCTCGCTGTGGGCTTGTTTCCCAATGCATGTAGATGCCAACACCATGGCACTGGTTTTTGAGAAAAGAAAGGCTTTGTTGCGAATTGACTGACAAGGGACAGGAGGGAATGCTCAAATCTATCTTTCCAAGACAGGGACTAGGGAAGGTTTTATAGGCAGAGGAAAATGAGGTATGATCTGATTGGCTCTGTGAGTAGGTGTATTCTGACTGGTGATGCTAGGCCTCCATCTGATTGGATCATGGATTATGCCATGTGATGTCCACTTATTTGGTCCCTGTTCCTTGGTTCAAGTACTTAGATTCCACCCGTTGTTGCATACTTGGTTTATTTTGGTGTGTTTAGGCAACACATCTTGTAACCTGGAGGTCCATGGCAATTGAAAAACAACTCACCATTTTGTTACATGAAGTTGAACCAGATAGGACTGGTTTTGTGGTCACAGTAGCAAAACATGGAAAAAGACTAGTTTGGCTAAGAACCTTCATGGAAACTAAGTATACTGGGATCATGAAAATGTCTCAGAAAACATAATATAGAGCACTTTATTCAGTCTTTTAAATGTGTTCATTTTTTATAATTGCATAGAAAGAAAGAAATATTGCTAACATATAACCCAAGAAACACCTCTTTAAGTTTTTATCATTAATGTTATAGAAGGTATAAGAAATGTCTGCGAAATGTGAAAGGGCTTTTTTTCTATCCTAAGCAATTACAATGCATTATTCATTTCTGTGTCCTTTTTGCACAGCGTAAGTGTATGCAGCCCAAAGATTTTGTTTTTAGAACACCAGAAAATGATAAAAGATGTCAGAGGAAATTTGAGAAAATGGCCAGAGAACTACAAAGGCAAAAAGCAAGTCTAAGTAAGTCAAGAAATATAACATGATCCTTTGCAATTGTGTTCATACATTCTGTTGAATTTGCCTGATGACCAGTGGCATTCAAGTTCATGTGTGGATCTGCAAGTGTTTGTTGAGGGTGGGAGCAGTGGTTGATGAGGGCAGTTTCTGAAACCTGGGGTAAAAAATCCTAAGGAACTATAAACTGAAACCTAAGGAACTGTAAATTGAAACTGCATTCCGGTTTTATAGCTTCTTGCTAGTTAAATGATTCTGGGTAAGTTATTTAACTTCTGTGTCTCGATTTCTTTGTCTTTAATGGGGATACTGGTATCTAATGCATTGTGTTTGGGGGATGGTTAGATGAAATAATGCATGTATTGTGCTTAGCACAAAGCCTGGCGATGGGTGACTGCTCAGCTGGTGTTAGCCAGTAGCTGTAGTGGTAGCATCATGGGTCATGGAGGTGGCGGCAGTGGTAGAATATGAGCAGGAGGAGTAGTGATGTTGAACAGGAAGAGGAAAACTGTGGGGGTGGGCATGGGCATTTCTTATAAGGAATCAGATTGTTGAAGTACAAAGGCATTTTTTTGACCTTAAGGTTGAATTTTTGTTCATTTTTAGAAAATTATGCACCTATTCTCTTATTTGAACCTGATGGTTCACTGGTGTATAGTCCCACAAGTGAAGTGGATGATAGTCACGACAGTACAATAGAGATGAGATTACAAGAGATAGAAGAGAACCGGGAAGACCTTTCTCCTACTTGTAAGTGATTACAATTTTTAAAATGAAAATTATGCAAATAGGTGAATCAATTATGGTGGCAAGTTTTTTTTTCTCTACCTCAATATTTTAGTTAATGTTTCCTGATTCTAACAAATTTTGACCTATTTCAGAGCAGACTTTGTTCATATTTTTCCAGGAAATTTTAAACATTGTTAAGCATATGTTGTGCAAGTAGTATTTTTCAGGTTTAAAATCCTATTTGTTGTATCTCCTTTGTAATTTCTAATATCCTTGGAATTATTCTTTATTTTTCTAAATTATGTCTCTCTTTTGAAGGAATTTGCTTTACTGTACCTAATTGATCAGTTTGTTTTTCTTTATTTCTTTTATGTTTAAAATTTTAAGTTGCTTGAGTAACTGAGCACATTTTAATAAAACATTTAACCAAGTAGGTAATATTAAAAACTCAACTTTATTCTCACCTAATTCTGTTCCTCTGCCCGGAAGTAAACTTCATTTTAAGTTGATGTGTTTTTCCAAATCTTTTTCAACATGTCACATATCTACAGATTTGGTTTCTATGTGGAAGTGCAGTTTCTTTTACCTAAATTGGATTAAGGCATATGTATTATTTTCAACTTTCTTTTTTACTTAAGATCATCCAGGAGGCTTTTTCCAGCTCAGTAGGCATGTATTGACCTCTTTTTTTTTTTTTTTTTTACGATGCTGCAAAATATTCTACAATTTTGATATTGACTCATTTGTTGGCAGATATTTTTTCTCAGTTTTTCTTTATTAAAAATAGTGAAGTTTTTATTCTTTTTTTAACCACATAGTTTGGTTGTTCTTACTTTTTATAAACCATTTTCCTTTTTATGGGCATAAGGCTTTCTGGCTTCCCCCACTTTTTACTACATGCATTTATATAAATCCTTATATTTTGGGGCACTTCATGTATTTCAATAATATTAATTCACAAATGCAGTATTTATTTATTTATTTTTTAGATACAGGATCTCGCTATGTTGCCCAGGCAGGACTTGAACACCTGGGCTCAAGCCATCCTCCTGCCTCAGCTTCCCATGTAGCTAGGAATACAGGTGTGCATCACCGTGCCCAACTTTTTGCTAGATGTAATCTGATTATCCCTCAAAAACTTTGGATCATTTTTCCCTTTACCATTTGTTTATAAGAATGCTCACTTCCTCATATTTGGAAAACTGGATGGTACTAGCCCTTAAGTCTTTTTCAATCTGATGATTGAAAAACCGGACTTCTTTGTTTAATTTGCTTTTGATTATTAGTGAGGTTGAATGTCTTTTCATATTGACTATGACTTACTGACTATAAATTTAATGTTATTGACTATTACTTTTCTGAATTTTATGTCCTTTGTCCATCTGTCATGTTTTTCTTTATGATTTATAAGAGCTAGTGTGTGTGTGTGTGTGTGTGTGTGTTGATGTCTCACTCTATCACCCAGGCTGGAGTGCAGTAGTATGATCACAGCTTTGCGCAGCTTCAACTTCCTGGGTTCAGGCGATTCTTCCACATCAGCCTCCCAAGTAGCTGGGACTACAGACACATGTCACCACACCTGACTAACTTTTAAATTTTTTTGTTGAGATGAGGTCTCGCTATGTTGCCTAGGCTGGTCTCAAGCACCTAGGCTCAAGTGATCCTGCTGCCTCGGCCTACCAATGTGTTGGGATTACAGGCATAAGCCACCACACACCTGGCCTGTAAGAGGTTTTTTTTAAAAGATTAAATATTTGATTTATCTTGAATTTATATTTGTATATAATATAAAAGAGTCACCTATATCAGTTAAGATTAGTCGGCCGCATATGACAAACAGAAGTAGGCAGTCAGGGCTAGAGTGGCATTCCACGGTGTCTTTAAGAAGCTAGGTTCGCATCTTTCTGTTTTTCCTTCCTTGGTGCTGGGCTTTTCTTCCAAGATGTGTGTACCTCCCAGCTGAGCCAGCTCCCTTTAAAAGCCTTAACAGATATCCCATCCAGTATTCCTGCCTAACTCCCTTTGCTGGGACGTGGTTGTATATAGCCACCCCTGGTTGCAAGAAAGATTGAAATGTAGTCTTTATAAGGCTGCATTGTTGTACTAGTAAAATCAGAGTTCTTTTGTTGAGAGGAAGTGAGAATGGATATTAAGGGAGATAGCTAGCCTTGTTCCAGATGGACATCTAAATTGTGTCAGCATATAATTTTGTATATAAACGAATGTGCTTTAAACTTTATTTTTCCCATGACTTTACACTGTTAATTCTGCTGTTTCACTGCATCCAACACAGTTTAACACTCGACAACTGAAAATTTTATCTCTCTGTTTACCTTCTGTATTTTGGTTCCTTCTCTTTTTACAATGATTTGCTCAAATCTTCACAGAAAAGTATCATTTTCAATCTCCTTAAAAAAATCTTTGGATATGCATCCCAGACATTTTGTATGTTTCTTGTCTGTTGTTTGTACAACCTTTGAAGAGAATGTTTATTTATTTTTATTATTTTTTGAAGCAATGAGGTCTCGCTATGTTGCCCAGGCTAGTCTCAAACTCCCAAGCTCAAGCAATCCTTCTACCTTGGCCTCCAGTAGTACTGGGATTACAGGTATGAGCCATCACAGCTGGCTTAAAGAGAATGTTTATGACCTTGTTTATTTATTTTTTGAGTTGGGGGTCTCTGTTACTCAAGCTGGTATGCAATTGCAGGATCACAGCTCAATGCAGCCTCAACTTCCTGGGCTTAGGTGATCCTTTTGTCTCAGCTTCCCCAGCAGCTGGGACTACGAACGTGTGCCACCATGCCCAGCAAATTTTTAAATTAATTTTTTAGAGATGATATCTCACTATGTTGCTTAGGCAGGTATCAGACTCCTGGGTTCAAGCAATCCTCTCGCCTCAGCCTCCCAAAGTGCTGGGATTATAGGTGTGAGTCACCACACCCAGCCTTGGCCTTATTTGTTAAATCTTTGACATCCGAAATGTTTTCATTGAAACCTCTAGGAATTGTCAACCCAGCACCAGTGACATTTTGGGCTGGATAATCTTTGTTGTGGGTACGTCCTTTGCATGGTGAGGTGTTCATCTGTATCTCTGCCTTTCCCCGCTAACACCAGTAACACTCCTCGCCTCCCTCTCTCACTTGCTATGTCCAAAAGTGTCTCTGCAGACATTACCACTTATCTGCTAGGATCCCAAATCACCCCTGGTTGAGAGCCATTACTGTAGTTATAGAGGTAACAATTATGAGCATCTTTGAAAAAAATGCCGTGATTATCAAGCAGGAATACTAAAATAGACAAAATATTCATTTAACTTTGTTGAGTTTCTGATTAGATTTAGCCAAATTGACTTTGAAAGATCCCTTCTTTTTGATTCTATAAATGTAATAGAATCACCTACAATTAATAGGTGGACTACTGTTGGCTTTGTCTGCTAAAAAATATTGAAAATATATCTAATGAAATGTTTTAATTTTGTTTTCAGCTTCCCAAAGGATTGAACAGTCTCATGATAATCCAAGTAGCTCTCTGTGTGAGGCATCTTTGAATATTTCACATGATACTTTGTATTCAGGTAAAATTATTTTGTTTGCTGTGATATAGTTAAATTTTGAGGATAGTATGATTTTCTTATTGTAGTATTTCATGTAACCATTTATGATGAGTATAATAATTAAGTTAAAACTAGAACTCATAAATTTCCTTCTGAAAGTAGATTTTATAAATAAAATTAAGGCATGAGTTTATCTTCCTTTTTGATTCCTATGGGTTTTCTCCTAGGCATTTGCTTTCTTGCTCCAAAAACAATTGCTCATTTAAAAAATTATTGTGATCAAATATGGACTAATCTGTACCCAGTTTAAACCATATAGAACTGAGACCAGTCAGAGCTAAGGAAGAATTGTTTCCTATGGTATATAATGAATATGTGAAACGTGTTATTGAACAGGGACAGTGAAGTATATGAAGATCATTAGTAAATTTAGGAGACAGGGCATTTCTAATGAGAAACAGAAAGCTCATTGGTAATAATTAATAAAATTGGTTGTATGTTATACACATACATTTTTTAAATGTGGGAACCCTTATTTGACTTGGGATGGTGATTTTTAATGGTTATATCTTTCCTTTGGTTGTATCAATTTTTTAAATAATTTTCTCACCCAGCCCACAATGGGGCCCAGATAAATGGCAGTAACCCCTAAAAGACCTGTATTCAAAAGTGCTAGAAATGTTATGGAATATCTTATTATGAAAGACACAATAGTGACAGCACACAAAACAACACCAAGATATTAAGAGTTTAAACTAAAGCTTCCTTTCATCGTTTATTCTTGCAGTGTCGTCTGTGTGTGTTGGAATTATTTACCCATTTATCTTAAATAATCTCCATCTTTTTATTTTATACTTGACACATTTATTTCTTATGAGTTGGAAACAAGTGTTAATAATAGCTAACACTGATTTCATATTTGCTGTGTTATAGACATCTTATCTTATTCGCCCATTAGTTGTATGAGATAGGTTCCATCACCATTCCCATTTTCCCAGTGAAAAAACCAGGACACAGAAGTCAAGCAGCTTGTACAAGGCCTGCACTTTGTGAGTGGCAAACCCAGGCTTCTAACTTAGGCAGTCTGACTTCACAATTTACACTCTCAATGACATGTCACACTGTTTATTGGCTTTTTGAAAAGTGTGATAAACATTCAGCTGCTAAAGTGGAAAGTGACCTATATTTTCAAATACTGCCTTGAAAACACACAAGGCTCTGACTTGGCACAGGCATGGCACTACCTACCAACTGCCCAACCCCTTTCTGGAGCACAGCAGTGAGGGAAGGGCTCTGGTTATTACCTGTGTTCTTCTTTTTTAAAAGTAGAACTTTAGTGATTTCAGTCAGAAAGTCACAACACGTATGTTGCCTCCAGATTGTGCGGTTTCTATACAATGGAGGCCTCTACCAGCAAGCACTGAGCCCCTACTGGGGGAGCCAGCACCGGACTAGAGACCTCATATCTTTAAATGAACAGATACTCTTGGAGAGTTAAAATCCTTTGTAGACATTCAATCCC
>CAUYQG010066650.1:0-12100 GCA_963574415.1 Tarsius wallacei | reverse complement strand
TCCAGCCCCCACCCGCGACGTGTCGGCCGCGGCCGGGCCGACGGGACTCCGGGAGGAAGTCCACTCGGGCCCGCGCTCATTGGCCCGCCCGCCGCCGCGCCCACCCATCGGGCCCGCGCCGCGCCCATTGGGCGCCCGCCCTGTCCGTCCCGCCCCGGCCGCGCCTTCCCGCCCGCGGGGCCGAGGGGCTCCGGGCAGCCGCCGCCGCCGCACCCGGCGCCGGCGCCCACGTGGAGCGGACAGGGCGGTGGGGCGGAGTGGGCTGACCTGGCGCGTCCGAGGCGGGGGCAGGCTCCGGCGCGCGTGTGTGTGTGCGTGTGCGACCCCCACCTCGGGCGCACGTGGGGACAGCAGGGCAGACAACACAGGCACGGAGGGCGGGCGGCAGCGACCCCGCACTCTGCTGAGCGCACGCTCCTTCCCAGTCCAGGAAGCAGAGGCGGTGGGCCCGAGGGACAGCGACAACGTCAGCGCCATCTCCGGAGTGGACCCGGGTGGACGCGTGTGTCCGCAGCTGGCACGACGGGGCGGGGACCAAGGGGCCTCTCGAGTGGGGCCCCGGCGTGTATCCGAGAGTCTTCCGCAGAGGCTTCCCCGTCCGGGGCGCCGGCGTGGACTCGTGTGCCCGCAGCTGGCAGGACGCGGGCCTGAGCGCGCTGGACTCCGGGCTCAGCCGCCACGTGGGCTGGGAAGGCCGCTTGCCTCTGGCAGGGAGGAAAGAAATGATCTCATATTTTTCCCCTAGCTGCAAATGGAATAATTTAAAAACAAATCCTACGAGCCGAAAGGAGTATGCACTCATTTTGTCACATATGTTTTTTTTATTGGTGGCAAAAACACATCAGTTTTTCTAAATTACATTTTAAAGGCCAACGAAGGTTCCCAATGTAAAAACCAGTACAGTTCAACACACATAATCACCACAAACCTCTTCAAAGAAATCTGGGCTGCATTTGTTCTTTCCGTGGACTTGGGGGGGAGGAAACGGAGGTTATGCATAAATGATCATTTTATTTCTGCTCTTGACCTGAATTCTAAGAAAAGTACATTCTTTCTTAAATGCATCACCAGTGTGGCGGAATTTATTACATACTGCATTATTTTTATGCTGTTCTAACTGGGTTTTAGTCGTCACCATCAATACTGGGTCATGAGTGCTCAGAGCGGAGATTAGATGTGTTTAGCCAAATGCAACATAAAGACAGTCTTGGTGCAGAATTTTCTTCGGTGGCCTCGAGTTATAGGTTGCTAAAGCCATAAACCCAATTTATATCCAGGCTAGCCTGTGCTATTTATACTACTGTAAAAACGAAGTGTTTCTGACATGTACCTTTCTCTGATAAATAATAACTTGAATTGTTCAGATGCTTTCATTTGCAAATGTACCATCTCACTTATCACAGCCAGGGTAAGTATCAGAATTACTTGTTGGTGAAAGAAAAAAAAAAGTTTATCCAAGTGACTCTGGCAGCTCTAGGGTTTTTAGGTCTTGCTCATCAGGATTAGAATCCAACTCTCTTTTTCCTCTAGAGAAGCAATGTTCTCATTCTAATTAAACAAGTTGGGCGGGTGGCTCAGCTTGTCATCCCAGCACTTTGGGAGGCCGAGGAGAGAGGATTGCCTGAGCCCGGGGGTTCAAGACCAGCCTCGGCAACTTGGTGAGAGAGACCTCGTCTCTACAAGAAATCACAAAGACTAGCCGGGTGTGGTGGCTTGCGTCTGTAGTTCCAGCTACTTGGAAGACTGAGGTGGAAGGATTGCCTAAGTCCAGCAGATCGAAGCTGCGGTGACAGTGAGCATGCCACTGCACTCCAGCCTGGGCAACAAGAGTGAGACTGCAACCCCAAACAACAACAACAACAACAACAACAACAAAAACAAGTTATTAAGAAACTGTTAGAATGAGAACCTGATTTTAAAAGAGAGCAATCTGAAAAAGTTTTCCAGTTTTGTTCTGTTGTGTGACTATTCTATAACCTTACTTGTTATTGACTCTACCACTTTAAATTTCCTTCTTTTGGTTTGACATTTAGAAATTGAGATGGTTCCTTACCATTGTCAGTGTAAAATTTGCTATTAATGAACAAACGCTTCCTCCAGAAACACTAACCAAAGTGCTCCAGAGAGAATGGGGTTTTGCAGCAATCTCACCCATACTTGCAGAAGAAAAATAAATGGTACAGAGTGTTGGAAAATTGCTGCTCATATATTACACAATATGCAGGATTAGAATCTTTGGAAAGTTCTTATGCTTCCTGCATCCAAAGTTACTCACTCTCAACCTCTGATTCCAGACTCCAGAGGTATTCTCTGCCTAGAGTGACTGGCAGACTCCATGGAATATAGAATAAATGCAAGTCATAAAACACCACTCAATATTGTAGTCATAAAATTTGAAAGAGAGCAAAAATTATTACCTGAACTTATTCATTATTTCAAATTCAAGAAGCATACGCAGAAGTACATAGGGTCACTAATGGCCATATCTTGATAATGTTACATCTCCCAGGTGAAGCATGCTGCTAGTTTTTTGAAAATATCAGTGCAGAGCTTTTGAGGAAGCTATCCAGAGCCTATGAGCTGAATTATGTAACAGTGCCTTTTTGTAATAATTATAATATATGAGTTATGTATACTGGTCCCAGAAGCTTGGTTGTTTTTTCTATCTTATTTTAGTGTATTATTACTTTAAAAATGATATTATATAGTTGTATTTCTATATGCCATATATTTAACTATGTATATAATTTTTAATTGTAAATCCCAAGGAATTTTGCCAAATTGGTATTTTATTTCTAAGGCAGGAAGAAATTAAAGAGGCTCAGCCTTACATTTGAGGACAACATTTGGGAACCTTGGCATTCTCTCCAGCTTAAGTTAATTTGTCTTTTTAATCAAATGTGTTCATTTTCAAAACAGAAGAAAGCAAGAAATATAAAGTTGAGAGAGATTGCTGATTTTTGTAAAAATAAGAAGATTCTAAATTAATAGTGTTTGGGAATCCTAGAATAAATTACTCACATTGTCTGAAATTTTTCATTTAAATCTCTTAACTACAGACCGGGCATGGTGGCTCATGTCTGTAATCCCAGCATTTTGGGAAGCCAAGGCGAGAGGATTACCTGAGTCCAGAGGTTTGAGACCAGCCTGGGCAACTTGGCAAGATCTCGTCTCTACAATAAATCAAAAAATTAGCCAGGTGTGGTGGCGTGCATCTGTAGTTCTAGCTACTTGGAAGGCTGAGGCAGAAGGATCACCTGAGCCCAGCAGGTCGAGACTGCGGTGGCCGTGAGCGTGCCACTGCACTCCAGCCTGGGTGGCAGAGTGAGACTTCTCCTCAAAATAAACAAACAAATCTCTTAACTACAAATGAAACTCAGGCTGGGTGTGGTGGCTCATGCTTGTAATCCCAGAACTTTGGGAGGCCAAGATGAGGAGATCTCTTGAGGCCAACAGTTTGAGACCAGCCTGGGGAACATAGTGAGGCTGTCTCTAGAAAAAAGTAAAACAATTAGCCGGGCATGGTGGCGTGCACTTGTAACCCTAGCTATTAGGGAGGCTGAGGCGGGGGGGCGGGGGGTGTCTCTGGAGCCTAGGATTTCAAGACTGCAGTGAGCTATGATTGCACCACTGCACTTCAGCTTGGGCAAGAGAGAGAGAGAGAGAGACCCTCCTTCTAAAATAAATAATAAATAGTTGATAGAACTCAACATTTTTCAATTTGCAAGAAACCATCAAGTTTTGCAAGAAAAGATCGTGCATATTAAATAAAATGCAAAATTACTTTTCAGTATTAAGAAACCAGAGTTTTAGCCTTTTCATGTGACAGTTACAGAAATCAGCTAGCCTTTATCCTCTGCTAGATTCTTCCTCTTTATCTCTTTGCCTCTTTGCCAGGCCCTATTTGCTGTCACCCGAGTAACACACTGGCTTCCCTGCTCCCTCCCTTACCTGACCTGCTTTCAGGGGTGAAGGAAGCTGCATTCATTGTATTAAGTCTTCCTGAGGATGCGATGAGGCAGATTGTGAAACGTCTTTTCCACAAGATCTGGCGAATGGCCTGGCTATAATGGTGAGCCGTTTGACAAGGCAGGAAGCTGACCTAAGGCTGACAGAAACTGAGCTGCTGAACCCCACTGTGTGTGTCCCGGTGCCTGGCTTGGTCTGTCCCTTTCCGTCAGGAGTTGGAGGAAGGAAAAGGGGGGAAAATTGGTGATTAGCTCTTGTGTGTCCAATGCTTCTCAGTGAGAGACACCTCACCACGAGCATCCCTAATAAACGCCTTCTAACAGACTCTTCTGCCAACGTGACTTAGAAGGCCCTACCTGCCACCAGGGTGTGTAGCTGGACAAGCGTCGAGAGGACCACTCAGAACCCCTTTCATGACATGCTGAAGCAGGACATCGCGCACACTCCCAGTGTTTCCAGAGACTGAGGCAGCACACATAGTTTTGTGGATGTGTTGCTTAATGTTTGTTGTGGGGAGCATATGATGAACTCACAACCTTAGAAAAGAGTTTCGTTTCACGTAATGCTAGAATAAATGGAAAGGGGCCTCTTGTGAGCCTCGGGAGAGACATGAACTTCCCGAATCTTCCAGTGGCTCATTTGGCCTTCCCCTAACTCACCCCGAGTTGTCGGAGACTTCAGATGAGCAGAGACCACGGGAGAGACCAGGGCCCCGTAGAACATGACATTATAAGTGTCCACCCCGCGAACATTGTGGTTTATTGAGTTTCTTTGTATGAAAGATGTAGTTGGTTTACCCCTGATCATTTTATAGGATTGTTATTATAATTTTAGTATGTTATATGATACAGCAATTTTTTTTTTGAAAGCAGGATTTATTGAGAGGACAGAAAAGCTCCCACAGTGGGAGGGGACCTGAAGGGGTTGCCCAATACAACAAGTTTTTATTGTCCCGCTGCTGGTCATGTTTCCAGTGTCTAATGCCAAGGCCTGCATCAGAAACTCAACATTTAATTTTAGAACGCTCCCTAAGGGAAGTCATAATCTGCTTCTTTAGCATCTTTATACTATAGTTTCCAGGAAACTTTTGAGTCAAAGCAAAAGGATTACCCATATTTTTACTTAGAAATAAACTGGAGGAAATTTTCAAGTAAAAAATAAGAAGAATCAGGTTATCATAGCATTAAATTCAGCCCAAATTAAAATTATGAACTAGAAACATGGGTCTTGGATGATTCTGCTCCTTCCCGTCCTACTCTCAAATTCAACTCTTCAAATCCTGACACCCGTTGCTGGTAATCCCCCTTGGGAATCTAGGATCCTGGACCATGACTACCTTTTTCTCGCCATCTCCCACCCCCACCTGCAGACCCACATACCCATCTCTCCTACTTGGAGACAAAGAGGCTCACCTAAGATAATCCCTCCGTGAAACTTCCATTGCCGTCGCCTCTTTTCCCTCTGGTAACTGCTTCATCAGAGGAAAGCAAATAGATATATCAATTAACAAGAATATATTTAAAAATAAATGACTGTCTTCTGATTCCACTCAAGAACGTTGCAGGTGAAGGTGTGAAACCCAAGGATGGAGCCCTAGAGGCATAACCGGGGACAGCTGGGTGAGCCTATGAGTGACGGCTGTGGACAAAGAGCCCTGACTCTTCACTGCACAGTCCCTGACCCCCCTGCCCCATTGGACAGGGGCCTAGGAACATTTAAAAGGTCACTCAGAATGCACAGTGTCAGGGTCCAAATCTTACTGAAGTCACGGACTATCTGTGAAGTCAGGAGTAAGTCAGCGGCTGTCAGGACCATTCGTTCTCTCATCTGTCAAATGGAGAGGATCGAGTTTGAGAAGACCATCACCCACACAGCTCAAGAGAAAGCAAAACTCGAGCCTTGAGATAAAACTGAGTGCTGTCATGGCACTCATCACCGTCCTCCTGAAATTGTCTGTACGTTTCTGAAGAAGTACGTCGAAAAAAAAATTAAGCTTCAGCTACCCAATTTACAATGATACATTTTCAGTCCAACTTCTCAACTGAGAATCTTTCATTGTTGAGAAAAGGCAAGTTAGGATACGAAACAAAGAGGTTTTCTGGAGACACACTCCTTGGAGCCTGACTTCTCATTCCTGGGTTATAATGTCTCCACAAACGTTTTCAATGCACTGAAAGTGTCAACCTCTTTTAGAGCAGTCACAGAGAGCAAAGTGCACTGCAGGGATAGACGGGTGGGCGGGGGCGGTGCACGTAACTCAGGCCTTCGCCGCCTAGGGCTTGGGGACAGGGTGCCACTCCGTGTCAAGGCTACATGGACGCTCTGGCTGGAAATTCAGTTGCTCAAGGAGACAGCAGAACGGGGACAGGAGAGGCCCCATGATGCAATCAGGATATTCCTGGAGACAGCGGCCTCCACGGGAGGCAACTGGAGTGGGTAGCTGGCAAAGTCAGTGAGAGCCAAGAGTTATAGAAGGGATGCCAAGGCGCCTTGAAACAGCAGAATGCACTTTCGCTGAACTCTGCTGGGGTGGGGCCAAGGCTGCTGCTGTGTGTGGACCTGCAGTTGGCTGAGCTTAGCTTTGTCCTTAAGCCACAGAGCATGATTCACAGATTCCAACTTTGACTTTGCTAAGTGGTGCTCGCTAAGGAAATCTTGAATTCCTGGACTGAAACAGTCCTCCCACCTTGGCCTCTCAAAGTGCTGGGATTACAGGTGTGAGCCACTGCACCCAGCACCAGGAACCTCAGTATAAAACACATACATCTACATTAGAAGAGTTGTTTCTTGATCCTGTTGGTCACTGAATTTGTCTGCGATTTTTCCTTAAGCTATCAGCCACGATGAAACTTTTTCAAAGCACTCATCTTAATTTTCATAGACATAACCTTTTCTCAGCCTAATATTCCTCAGTTCACATAATTTTTGACTCTATGACATAATTCAAATAGCAAGTCCCATGCCATAAATGGCTTTTAGTACAAGCCACATGGCTCTACTGAGCTCATGGCTCCACAGACATGTCCAGGCCTACCGGAGATGAGCTCATGCGCCAGGAGTCTTCATCCCAGAGCGTGGAGGGCAGGGGCTGGAAAGTTTTCACAGCCTGATTCTCAGAGCAGGGGAGAGCCTGCTTGGTCCCCATCCCTGGGAGCTGGTTAAGTGGAGTTAAGAGCCTCGGTCAGACATTTCCATGACTAGTGAGGTAGAAGGGGAATCAGTGATCAAGACAAGGCGGGCGGGAAGGAGGCAAAGGGATTGGTAGGAGAGTTCTTCAGGAGAGAGGGGAACGTGACATGGTTGGTAGGGCTATAGAGAGCATGGGCAAAATTAAGCCTGGAACAAGGCCACCGAGGTCACAGATCAGTGGGGCGGGGGAGGGGCGGGGGTGGCCAGAAGCCGGGAGCTAAGTGGGTCTAGGCAGATACAGGGAGGGCAGTGGCGAGGAGTAGCTCTGCTTGGGACATGTTTGGCTGGAAAGGGAGGTGAAATTGGGTGTCGCTTCAGGAAGAAACTAGGTTGAGAGAAAGTTTGCTTTTTGCTTTGGGGTTTGGGCTTTATTTACTTAATTTTTTTTGTTGTTGTTGGCTTTTTTGACTTAAGAGTTTTTGGAAATGAACAAGAAGATAGGGGTAGGTTAAAGATGTGAAGCATGGCATTTAAATATGGATTCTCAGAAGCAAGGAAAGGTCTGCCTCAGTTGTTAGAATGTATGGGCCACGATTTCTTGAGGCAGTGCCCTAGAATGCAGTAGTTTGTGTTCCATAGTTGCAGCTCAATAAATTATTGAACAAATGACTTTAAGAATTACTAAAAATAAAAAAAAGAGAGAGAAGTTTGTCTGGATAATTGAACAAGAAATGTGTGTGTGAGCCTAAGGTCTTGTATGGTTGTATTAATTTACTTTAGTTAAAGAGGTACATGCAAAAATATGGGCATGATTGTATAATAATATCCCACATAGGGAATCTGTAAAAGCAATACCTATTTATTTGAAAAGAGACACTAACTCTGCTTTGAAAAGAGTAATTGGTTCATTAGAAACCTTTTTATGTTAACAGTTAGGCTTGGTGCTTACTAAGTAGTTTATGATATATACAAATATTTCATAATGTTCAACAGAAAAGAAGAATGTAAAGTTTTATAAAGAGCATGATCACAGGAGTGTCAAACTATTAATAGAAAAACTATTTTGGCCAGGCATGGTGGCTCACGCTTGTTAACCCCAGCACTTTGGGAAGCCAAGGTGAGAGGACTGCCTGAGCCCAGGGGTTCGAGACCAGCCTATGCAACTTGGCGAGACCTTGTCTTTACAATAAATCAAAGAAATTATCCGGGCGTGGTGGTGCGCACCTGTAGTTCCACCTACTTGGAGGGCTGAGGCAGAAGGATCGTCTGGGCCCAGCAGCCCAAGACTGTAGTGGCCGTGAGCGTGCCACTGCACACCAGCCTGGTGACAGAGTGAGACTCCGACTCAAAAAAAAAAAAAGAAAAGAAAAGAAAAAGAAAAACTATTTTGTTATATCTTACTGCTTTCAGTCAATTAGATGAAAAGAAAAAGAAGTATTGTCAGCAACCTACACAAATCTATTTATTCTCATCAAGATAGTGATGCTTCTATTCCTCAGCAGTCTTTAACACAGTTGAGTGTAAGATTGTAAGATCTGTTTCCTTAGGGAGAGAGTTGACGTCACCCCTTGCGCAAGGGGAGCAAGACCCACACATTCCTCCCCTCCTGTTGTCTCTCCCACCTGCAGTGATAGTGGAGCATACCTTCCCCCTGAGCGCCCACGCGATTTCCCCGGCCCAACACGCCCTCCACCGGGGCATGTCGAGCCCTGTGCCTGTCACATAGTAAACACTGATAGAGGTTTTTACTAAGTCAGTGAATACGCTTGGCACATAGGATGGATTTTATTTCCCACCCCTGCCATATGTCAAAATAAAAAGCAGGCTAATTCACACGATAAATGTTAAAAAGAGAGAGCACTAGGAAAGAAAAGAAAAAAATTCTGGAGAAAAATGTAGGATAAAACCTATCTGCTTTTAAATGTAGCACAACTTTCTAAGCAGAGAAACATTTGAAAAAAATGGCAAAGGAAAACAAATAATTAGATTGGGCAGGTTGAAAATTAACATGGCCACGTTTCAAAACATACTAAAAAATTTTAAAGCAAACACATAGGGAAAATATTTATATAGATTAAGGAGACTGCATGAATTACATAGATTAACATGTAAATTAAGTGACTTTATGCATATTGTTAAAAACACTAAGATAATTAATTTAAAAAATTACAAAGTTTATAAACAGATAATTCAAAAAGAAGAAACAACCAGAAAGCATGTGAGAAATAAAACACTAAAATATCTCTTGGTAATCAAAGAAATGAAAAAAATGCTGGTAATCTTCCATCACTAAAAGACTTGCAAAGATTTACTTAAAGTTTCTATTAAAATTGGGTTAACATGGTAAACATTTTGTAAAAAGGCAAGCTGCAAAAAAAACTATTAATTAACATTTTCTGGAAGGCAAATTGGCAACACAGATTGAGCACCATAAAATATTCAAGCCCTTCGATTTAGTGATTTTTCTTCCAGGAATCAATCCATAGAAAGGATTCTGGAGCTCAGAAATACGTCATTTCATGCAAAGATAATCGTTCCAAATCTAGCTATTATAGAAAAAAAATAGAAACAACCTAAATGCTGAACCACTGAAAAACAGTTCAATAAACGATGGCATTAAAAGCGGAGCATTTACTAGAAATTAAAACTGGATCTTCTAGATTGGAATCCTCAAAAATGGGCCCTAAGAAGGGATTCATGTGAAAGAGGGCTGTTAGGAAGAATTCCTATAAAGAGCCAGCACGGTGGTGGGAGGAATGGCAGACAAGCAAAACCCTGCAGGAAGTCACTTTTGCTGATTTCAAGGGAGCTCTGGAGAAAGGGCAGCGCTGGTCCCAGCAGGCCAAGGGAACTGGAGAGCTTCCCTTCCTGCCTGGGGATCACAGATTAGGGGCGATTGTGAGGGGTAGACTGTGAAGCTCTCAGCCATTGTGTGCAGGCAGCGAAGTGCCCTCCACTGTCCTCCTGCAAAGTCAGCTGCTGGGGTGTGAACGCACCCTGGAAGATGGCACAGGGGTTCACGTGGAGAAGGGGTGTTCACGTCAGCTGCAGAATGGGTGCTTCCCAAGGATTCCTAAAGACATGGTGAGTGCTGAGTGATGACAAAAACAGGCATCAACACACTGGATGGAGGACCAGGGTTATGTGACACCTGGAATGGCTGAAACGCCATATGAAATGTAAGACACAATGGTGCCGGACATCAGACAACAGGCGAGAGGAATCCTGGAGAGAGGAAACAGGAGAGAGGGCCTTAGGGATGTTGCGAGAGGACCACCTGGAGGCAACCTCTCCAATGGGACACCTGGGTAGGAAAAGGTGTCTCCCCCAGGGGAAGCTGGGTGAAAGGCAGCTAAAACTCTACTGTTTTTGCAATTTTTCTGTAAGTTTTTTAAAAAAGGAAAAAACATGCCATGATAACACTAATCCAGAGAATGGAATGGCTATGTTCATATCAACAAAGTAAATGTCAAAGAAAAGAATATTGTCCCTGACAAGTACAGAATTTGGTACCAAGAGTGGTTGTAGAGAAACATAATTTTAAGGATGTATTTTCTGAATCGGATCTGGGGTTTCTGGCATGGGCTGTGGCTATGGTCTGAATATGTCACCCCAGAATGTATATGCTGAAACTTGATTTCCAATTAGTATTAAGAGGTGGAGCATTTTAGGAGCGATTAAGTTATGAGGACTGTGTCCTTACGAATGGGATTAGTTCCCTTATAAAACAAGCTGAAAAGAGCCTGTTTGCCCCTTTCAGCTTATTTTATAGATGGGTTCTATAAGTTGGAGGATGCAGCAGAAAGGCACTTTACAGCAAAGACTGAACCCTCACCAGACGCTGAATCTGTTGGTGTCTTTGTTTTGTACTTCCCAGCCTACAGAACGGTGAGCAGTCAATTTGTTGCTTATAAATAACCTAGTCTGAGGTATTTTGTTATAGCAGCCTGAACAGATTAAAACAGCTCTCTAAGATGATTGGATTTAAATATGTTAATGACTCCATTTTCATTAGTAAAGAGATCAGTGCTAGTTTCATCACATGATATGGTGATCTCAATAGAGATCGCAAAATGCCTCCACTGAACTTCCCTGATCGACCACTTATAAGAGGCAAGATGCTAGGTCACTGTGTCTATAATATTTTCAAACATTTTGGCAATCTAATAGATATAATTAGGTTGACTGTTTTTTTCCTGATGGAGTTAGACAAAGTGGTGAAAGGAAATGAACCGAAGGCTTCAAATTCTCAGCTCAGATGCATTCATACAATCTGAAATCTTCCACGCGTGCCCTCAGGAGACTCTGATCTCATAGCTCCAGAGCTGAGGTTGCTGAAAATCAAAGGCAGAATCTCATCCTGTGACTGGTAAATTATAACACAACTCGAACTCCTTGTCTTGAATGCTGTCCCCTGTTTAAGCGAGGGCATTAATTAGGAAAAATGGGTTCTATAAGTTGGAATGGGGATATGTGGGAAGACCCTGGTAAAACTAGGACCTTGAGCCCCTAATTTGGATGAGTCTTTGCCAGTGGAAACAGCTTCTCGAGAAGTGGCCTCCTCACGGGGAGTTGCTTCTACCCCCGGTGTTTTCGGCTTCTCTGCCCCTCTCTGAGGGGATTATCCCGCATTGCCTGAGGAAACTGTCATGGCTCCCCTTACAGCAGCTGCCATTCAAGACCCACCACCACCCCACTTTGCTTCTAGACTAGATTCAAGTCTCAGTAAGCCCCTAACAGTGAAGTACAGTGTATCCCACGAGGACACGTGTGCTATCCTCTAAAAGAACTAATTTATATGTATACAACAGAAATCCGAGGAACATGTGTGAGAATGGGTTTTGAGGGAGTGGGATAATTGTGAGAGGAAAGAAACAATGATACTTGCTTAATATATATGTGTGTTGTCTATGTTTATGTATATATACATATTCACACACAGGAACATATTCATGACAAAAGAAGTAGGAACATTCATGAGAACAATTGCAGTCCTCATTTC
>CAUYQG010066649.1:0-14512 GCA_963574415.1 Tarsius wallacei | reverse complement strand
ACTTATTCTCGCTTCATAGTTTCACTTAGAGCTTGGTTTCTCAACCTCAGCACTACTGACATTTCATGCCTGATGATTTTTTGGTGGTAAGAAGCTGACTGCCCCAGGCATTATAGGATTTTGCAAGACCCCAGCCTCTACAAACTAGAAGCCAGTAGCCTCCCTGCCTCAGGTATGGCAGCCAAAAATGTTGACAGACATTGCCAAATGCCACCTGGGACAAGTGAGGAAGAACAAAATCGCCCCTGGTTTAAAGTAGATTTCTGATGAAAAAAGGTTGCAGTGGCCACAGGTGCTCTCAGATTCAAAGGCAGCCAAACATGAGCAAAAGCCCAGAGCCCTGATCCCTGAGATCCTCCTTCAAGATAATGAAACAAATGCTCCCTTGTGTCCTGACACTCCTAAGCAGTTCTTCAGGAGCAGGATAAAATAAAAAGATAGATAATAGAAACTCTTTGAGAACAACAGACACCAGAGCACCCCTAAAGGCAGGAAGAGAAGGAGGGGATAATGACTGAAACTACCCACTGAGTACCATGTCCACCACCTGAGTGATGGGCTCAGCAGAAGTCCAAGCCTCGTCATCACACAATATTCCTACAGAACAAACCTATATGTGTACCCATCCCTTGACACAAAAGAAAAAAATAAAACAATGTCCCTTTGAGTATGGGATTTATTCGTTACAACTTTAAATGGGAAGTTATGAATATGCACTTTGGAAAGACAAAAACATTATGATGCCAGATGGGGGTGATGATTGCCCAAAACTGTGAATATACTTAGTGCCATTGAACTGTACATTGAAAATGGTTAAAGGATCCATTCTGTATGTATTAATTCACCACAATTTTTTAAAAACAGTTTTTAAAAAGCATGAGACTTCGGAAGAAAATACCTTCTACATAGTCAACGTCTGCAAAAGGAAGTGTGGCTTTGAGGGAACAGAGTGTGGCAGGCCCAGTGGGAAGCCTGGAGCAGGGTCCTGGGCTGGCAAAGCAGAGACTGGGGCAGGCATGCAAGCCCGCAGCTGTGAAGGCAAAAGTGACTTCGTCTTGAACACTAAGCCGCCACGTTGACTTCTGATTAGCCCCAGTCCCATGGATGCCTCCTGATTTTTACTTTGCTCATTGTCCCTAACATAAGAACACACACTCCTGCTTTTAGATCTAAGCAACCTTGGTGTTACTGCACAAAGTATAGGCTATGAGCAGGGTTTCATGTAAGTGTCGGGGCTCAGGCTAAAAATTGGGGCTCTCTGCAAGCTGTAGACATCACCCAAGTCTGCTTCAACGTTAGAACTGCACATTGATCAAGCAGCTCTACGTGTATGAAAATGTCTAAGAAACATAAACGATTACCTAACTTGTATATTATGAATAATTATCTCGCCAAACCATCTCCTCTATGGATGCCAAATGAAAGACCGTCAATACAGGGACTTTTAAGGCTTCTTCAAAGAAAAGAACCCAATAGGGACGATAGATATGTGTATGTAACTGAGCCCAGAGAGAAGTGCAGCTATATATGAAAATAGGAAATTGGTTCAGAAAATGATGGGGGGCTGGGAAGTCCCACAATCTGCTCTCTGCAAGCTGAAAAACCAGGAAATCCCATGGTGAAATTCAATCTGAGTTTAAAGGTCTGAGAATCAGAGCACTGCGGTCAGAGGGCAGGAAAATTTGAATGTCTCAAGTCAAACATTGAAAGGGAATTCACCTTCGCCTGCCATTGTGTTCCACAAGGTTCTACGTTGGCGAAGGTGATCTTCGTGACTCAATCCAGCAATTCAAGTGCTAATATCTTCTAAAACACCCTCACAGACACACCCAGAAATTATGTCTTGCCGGCTGTCTAGGCATCGCCTAGCCCAGTCAGGTTGAAACCATCACAAGTCAAAAGAGTGGGTGAGGGACATACTGAATATATGCCCTCTCCTTGGATGAAGGCAAGGAATACTACTGTTAGGAATGTGATAGAACTATCCAAAGTGGATTAAATTAATGATGTATAATGTAGAACATGCATCAAGATTCTGCTAAGGTTCTGCTTCTTTCATGACAAAAGTTAAATATTTTTTTCTTCCATATGACCCAGCAATTCCCCTATTCGGAATATACCCAGAGGAACCTCAAATCATTCTACCAAAAAGATACCTGCACACGTATGTTTGTTGCAGCTCTACTCACAATAGCAAAAACATGGGACCAACCACGCTGCCCATCGAAGCTGGACTGGATAAAAAAAAAATGTGGTACATGTACACAATGGAATGTTATGCAACCATAAAAAAGGACAACACATGGACTTCGCAGCAACTTGGATGGATTTAGAGTCGATCATACTCAGTGATCTATCACAGAAACAGAAAACTAAGTACCACATGTTCTCACTCATAAGCGGACCTTGAACAATGATCATAACACTATAAGAAAGGGATTGGCAGTAGTGGGAAACTGCCGGGGGAGAGGGGGGTGGGACTGGCAGTTGAGGGAAACTGCCAGGGGAGGGAGGGGCACACCTCATCCACAAGGGTACCTGCATAATCAACGTTTGTATACTTAACCCTGAATTGTACTCCACATCTTTAAAATAAAAAAATTAAAAAGGATATTTATTCCCAAAAAAAGAAAAAGAAAGCAAAAGCACAATAACAGGAAAAACTGTCACAGTGAATAAAGTTTTTTTATCTATAAAAAAATTATTAGAGAAGTGATGTTACAGAATGAAAGTACCACTGGATTTTGAGTCATTTCCTTTCTTTCGTTTTGCTGATACCACTAACATTCTGTCATTTTGAATAAATGCCTTAATTTTTTTTAAAGTTACATTTTTTCTAGATAAAACAAGCAAAAATGACACAACAAACAGTTTAACAAAGAGGTTAGACTGTTTTCCATGAACCAGGATTAAGAGAACTTGTTCTAAACATGAATTCCAAGTCTTTCCATAAGTAATTTAGTCACACAACAACTGTGCTAAGGATGAACCAGCATAAATTTTGGGAACTCTTTGGCTTTAAAATTCGAAATCAAATGAGCTTTAAAGCCATTTCATTATGTAAGCAATCCTATGTCTCTCCCTATGGTAGTATAGTTATATGATATCATGATTGAAGAAAACGGAATGTAGCAAGCCTTGAAAATCTTGATTGAGTCAAACAAGTCTGGGAAAATTCCCTCATCCCTCTTTCAAGCATTTTACTTAATATCCCTGTGGTAGCCACACTCTCATCCCCTAATGAAATTTTGTTTTATAATCAGTGTTATCAATGATAAATTGGCATACTTAATCATAATGAGTACTGTAGGCAAATCTTCTCCCTGCTTCAATGAGAAATTTAATTTTCTTTTTTAGAAAACAAAGGATGTTTCTTTCCCCCAGTGATATTGATGACTACACTTCTTATTAAATAATTTTAGCTCTCTTGTGTTTTCTAAAGATTTCATTTTGTAATTCGACAGTACTTAAAGTAAGATAGTATTGAGTTCAACATCTGTATTGGCTTGCTAGGTACCCTAAGCTGGGGGCTTCAGACAACAGAAATGTACTCTCTCACAAGTCCCAGAGGCCAGAAATCCAAAGTCAAGGTTTGGGCAGTGTGGTTTCTTCTTGGGACTCAAAGGGAGCATCTGCACTGTTGTCATAGCATACTCTTCCTCCTGTGTCCTTCTGTCCCTTCTTATAAGGACAGGAGCGATTGAACCAGGGCCCACACTAATTCAGTATGAATTCATCTTAACTCAATTACACCAGCAAAGACCCTGTTTCTCAATACGGTCACATTCTGAGGTTCTGGGTGAGCATGAATTTTGGAGGGACACTATTCAACTCATACAATGTCCCTCTTCTGAAACTGATTTCCCAATAGTCATTTCCATTATAGTTTCCATTTACTTCTGGTTTCTTATTTCAGCCCATCCGTCCAGTAGTAGATGAAAAGAGTTGGCTGAATGGGTTCATGATGCTGTTAGCATCCATTCCTGGTTACACTCCTTGCCCCTCCCACTGTCTTTCATGGCCTTTGTCATTGTCCAGCAGTTGAAGGACTGATGCTAGGTGGACCAGTAAGAGAGCCAGTCCACCAGACCTCAGTGATTCACCCAGAGAAGCAGAGCCCAACCAGATCCCTTACCTGGGATTTTTTTTAAATCCTGGGAATTAAGCAGAAGAGGCTTTCTCATCAAAAACCTACAACTCCAGCTGCTATGGCTTCAGCCTTATAAAGATGCTGGTCTGAGAAAATAAAGTCAGCACAAGAGAGAATCATATGTAAAAGATGAACTCAAGTTCCTAATTCAGACATTAGGGCCAGTTTCATGTGACCCAAAAATAATTCACTCCCCCTCCCACACACACACTCCCCTTTCAGTATTTGTTAATTGCAACCAAAGAATTCTACCTAAAATAGATATTGTCTCCTAAAAGGGGAGGCTTGTGTATTAGTTTCCTAGGGCTGCCATAATATATTATCACAAACTAGGTGGCATCATACAACAGAAATGTGTTGTCTCATAATTCCTGAGGATTAAGATATGAAATCAGATTGTCAGCAGGGCTATGTTCCCCCTGAAGGCTCTAGGGAAGAATCTTTCCTTGCCTCTTCCTAGCGTTTGGTGATTGTCAGCAATTCTTGGCTTATAGCTGTATCGTGCAAATCTCTGCCTCTGTTATCACATGGCCTCCTCCCTACATCTCTGTGTCTCCAAGTCTTCCTCTTCTAATAAGGACACCAATCATTTTACTTAGGTCCCACCCAGATTCAGTACGCCCTCATATTTTTGTTTTCAGTTGGGATCTCTCTGTCCCCCCCAGGCTAGAGTGCAGTGGCACAATCATAATGCAGCCTTGACCTCTTGGCCTCAGGCAATCCTTCCACCTCAGCCTCCCAAGTAGCTGGGTACTACTAGTGCAGGCCACCATGCCTGGCTAATTTTTTTATTTTTTGTAGCGATAAGGTCTCAAACTCCTGGGATCCTGCCTTTACCTCCCAAAGTGCTGGGATTACAGGCATGAGCCACCACACCCAGCCAGTATGCCCTTATCTTAACTTCAATACATCTGCAAAGACCCTGCTTCCAAATAAAGTCACATTCCAGGTTTTGAATCCACTACATGTTGCAAGTGACAAACACTAAAATCTGATCCCAGCTGTGTCAGGATGTGGTGGAGAACCTTGAATAGATTCAGGGAAGCAAAATTACTTCACTGTTCAGTGCATTAAGTTCTCACCTATCGTCTGTTGAGAGTCAATCCATGGGAATTCTGAGATAGAAACTTTAAGGGACCTGGTGAAAAAAGTCAGAGTAGTTCATTGTGTCGGCTGCTTTCTAAGAAATTCAGTAGAGTACAATGGAAGACAGGGAAGCTTCAGCTTGGGCTAGCCTGTCCATGTACAACAAGGGAACAGGAGAGCTAACACCCATACGTGCAGGTAGAGGACCATTTTACCCATGCCCAAATAGTCAAGACCATTTAAGAACAACTGTGCAATGACCAGAAAGGGGGAGTAAATTAGCTTCCCCCAGGAGGGCAGTTCGTTAGACTCCCCGAGTCAAAGGCCTAGGCAACCTGCCCAGGGCAGGTTCAGGCTCAAGATGTGCTTTGTAGCACTCTTTCCTAGCTGTGGGAGATTAAATGATGATCTATCAAGGATTCACTCCTTTCTCCTTAACCTCCAAGATAGGAACATACTTCTCTCCCCATTGGTGTTGGGGTTATGGCCACATGACTCTCTTTGGCCAATAGGCATTAGTAGATTTTTCCCAAGGAGGAGCTTGAAATGCACTCAGATACTGAGTTTGCCACCTGTGCTTCTGCCATTGCCCTGAGGACAGCACATGCAGGCCTTTTTTGGCACAAGAACAAACAGCGGCACAGAGCAGCCTGGAAACCCACCCATGGCCTAAAGCCAAGCCCAGTCCTGCCTTGATCAGCAGAACTCGAGGCAACCTGCGAATGTGTAAGCAAGGAATAAGTGCATATTGCCACAGAGCACTGAGTTTAGGGTTGTTTTGTCAGGCAGCATAATTGTGAGTAGAGCTAACTGGTATATTAGCTAATAGCGCTCCATTCCCCAGATAAAACAGATAGATAATTGATTAGAGAATTAGGAAACTGTATTGTTTTCCAATCCTAGCCAACAGGAACTCAACGCTTATTGAAATCATTTGCTGAGCCAGGAACATATTTCTCTACCAAGAAAATAAGGCTCCCACAGAATGGGAAAAAATATTTGCCAACTGCATATCCGACAAAGGCCTCACATGTAGGATCTACAAGGAACTCAAACATGCCTAAAGGAAAAAAACAAACAGCGCCATTAAAAAGCGGGCAAAAGACATGAATAGACACTTCTCAGAGGAAGATATACAGGCAACCAACAGACACATGAAAAGGTGCTCAGCCTTACTAATCATCAGAGAAATGCAAATCAAAACCACATTGAGATATCACCTAACCTCAGTAAGAATGGTCATCATTAATAACTCAAAAAACAACAGATGCTGGCAAGGATATGGAGAAAAAGGAATGCTTCTACACTGCTGATTGGAATACCAACTAATTCAACTTCTATGGAAAACAGTGTAGTGATTTCTAAAAGAACTAGAAATTGACCTTCCATATGACCCAGCAATCCCCCTACTGGGAATATACCTGGAGGAACTCAAATCATTCTACCAAAAAGATAACTGCACAGACATGTTTATTGCAGCACTATTCACAATAGCAAAAACATAGAACCAACCGTGCTGCCCATCAAAACTGGACTGGATGAAAAAAAAATGTGGTACATGCACATGATGGAATATTATGCAGCCATAAAGGACAAGCATATGGACTTCGCAGCAACTTGGATGGATTTAGAGTCTATAATAATCAGTGGTTTATCACAGAAACAAAGAACAGAGTACCACATGTTCTCACTCACAAATGGACACTGAACATTTACCATAGTACTATAAGAAAGTGATTGGCAATAGCGGGACACTGCCAGGGGTGGGGGATGATGCATAACATCAATAAGGGGACCTGATCTCAAACCGGGCAAAGTACGGACCAAAGGGAGACCCAAACTTTCTTGTACAATGACCACTTATATGCCTAATCCTGAATTGTACCCACATCTTTAAAATTAAAAAAAAAAATTTTTTTAAAGAAAATAAGGTTAAAAATGAATATTCTTAGCTATCTTTGTCCCAAATAAAACATAATACACATGCTGAACTAAGAGACTCCGTATCTTCTTTACACATTTCTAAATGAGAATTGTGATTGTCCAGTTTTTTAAAAAGTATGTCTGAGTCAGGGTCTCACTCTGTCATCCAGGCTAGAGTGCAATGGCATGAACATGGTTCATCACAGCCTTGACCATACCACAACCTCAACCTCCTGGGCTAGGCAATCCTTCCACCTCAGCCTCTCAAAGTGCCCACCATACCCTATAAATATTTTGTGTGTGTGTGTGTGTGTGTGTGTGTGTGTGTGCGGGGGGGTAGAGACGAGGTCTTAATATGTTGCCCAGGCTGGTTGTGAACTCCAGGGCTGAAGCAATCCTCCCACCTAGGCTTCCTAAAGTGCTGGGAATATAGGCATGAGCCACCACGCCTGGCCCACCTCCACAGTTTTATTTCAGATGCTCTGGGGTAGCTAAATTGGACTTGTTGCAGGATCCCACCAAGCTATCCATCCAGCACTGATCCAGAAAACAAGACCTCCAACACAATTCCGAGCTCAGGGTTAGATCCAGGAGCTGCACCCTTTGATTCGTGTCCTCAGCTGCCTGTACTCTGGAGGGTGATCCTGCTTGCCGGTCCTCACCACTGCTGCCTGCTTGCTCACCTGCACCCTAGCCGGAACCCACAGAGGGCCTGTTCCGGCCCCACTTCTCCCCCCACCAGCCCCTGTGCCACAGAACTTCCTCCCCAGCCCACGAGCTGTGACCACGCCCCCACCAACGAGGTTGAAAGTCCAGCCTTGGGGAGCGGGGGACCCCTTCTAGTTCAATTCTTCCTTGGATTCTCCCCCAGAGCCCAAATATTTTTTCTTCATTCCTTTATTGATGATCCCCTATAATACTTAGCAATTATTCATGTTAACTTTCCCATCCAAATTACTGTGTGGTTCCTGTTCCTTCACTGGACGTTGACTGCTTCAGTTGTAGAAACCGATGCAAGGACTTTCCTAAGGAAACATTAATTTTATTAGTGACAGTTACTATGCTCTGGGAACCTAAATGATTTAGTTTTTCTTATTAAAGTGTTTTGTGTAACAGCCTCAGCTAGCTCATTTCAAGCTTATTAATTTCCACTACATTTTTAAAAACAGACACTCGTGTATGCACTCCACGGTATCTTGATCTCAGACTCTATTTAGCTCTGCTAAGCTCCACAAGACTCACTCACTGTGTCCATCCATTCCTAAAGTAGCTCATTCAGAGCACAATGTAAACAGGATTTGCGAACACCCCAAGCATGCTGATCTGAGGAGTGAAAGAAGAAAACAAAAAGGATTTTTGACTCTACATTGTTGTTGTTATAACAACTCTACTGAGAGAGCTTTTCTTGTGGAAAAACACCTTCAGAATAATTTGCTCAGACTCACGTGGTCACAAGCAAGCCTCTGTTCTTAAAAAACTTTTGTGTCCCTACTACCATGTAACCTAATTATTATTATTTTCGTATTATGAGTTGGGGTCTCACCCTGTCATCCAGGCTGGAGTGCAGCTTCGACCTCCTGAGCTCAAGAGATCCTTCTACCTCAGCCTCCCACTTAGCTGGAACTACAGGCTTGGGCAACCACTCCTGGCTAATTTTTTTTTATTTTTTGTAGAGACAAGGTCTCACTATGTTGTCCAGGCTAGTCTCAAACTCCTGGACTCAAGCGATCCTCCAGCCTTGGCTTTCCAAAGTGCTGAGATAACAGGTGTGAGTCACCCTGCCCGGCCAATATTATTTTTAATTGACAGATAATAATTGTATACATTTATGGGAAACAGAGTGAAGGCCTGACATACGTATACCATGTGGAGTGATTACATCAAGTGAATTAACATATTCATCACCTTACTTCTTAATTTCTGTGGTGAGACATCTGAAGTTTATGCTCAAGTATTTTAAAGTATACTCTTAAAATTGTGCAGGCATCATTTAAGGATACCGAAGAAATCTGTTCAATTATCTATAATTTCATACAATTTCTCACATATGAGAACCGGGCGAAGAAATGGGAACAAAGTATTATTAAAACGGCATCTAGTACATGATAGCTTCTCAATGAATACTTGTTGAAAAAATTAAAAAACAGAAGAGCGCACGGCGAATCTTAGAAATTACCAAGCGGGTGGCAAGTTTGGTCTAGAATCCAAGCTGCAGAGGAGGGGCGGGTAATACGCGTTGTACATTTTAATACTTGAAATCAGCAAATAACTCTAGCAGTAAAAACGAACATGGCTGCGACATATTGATTATTCCCAGTTTGCAGATGAGAAAATTAAAGTGCGTGTGTTTCCCGAGGACACAAATTATCAAGTGGCAAGGTCATGCCTGAATCAAAGGCCAAACTCTCATCCGCCACACTTATGCTAATTCTCAAGAAAGAAGACACCACCACCCAAGTCTCTGAACGGAGCAGAGTCTGGACAGCTGGGGGTGCTTTTGGGTTGGTGGCCCCAGCTGCACCAGAGTTTACACAGATGAATGCCGCCTTCCCACCCAGGGCTGGCGTCATGGGATGCCACCTTCACATACCAGCTTTTCCCTCAGATTCTTAATGTCACCATGGGGCATACTGGGGGCGACCCTGACAGCTCAACTGTTAGTGAGCTAACGTACAGCAGGAATTATAACCCAATTAAACACGACACTCTATGGAGAAGGACAAGCCAATGCAATTCACCTTACTGACACTTAATTTTAGAATGGGTGGCTGTGATAAAACCCAGGCATTATTTAATCACTAAAGGTAGCGTTTTACAAGACAGTAAACCATAGCAGGCCCAGACATAATCTTTAAAGATTTCATTTGATATCCAGGACCCAAGAATGGAAAACACCAGTCAAATGGAAAGTTGGCTTCTGCCATGGCTACAATGAGGGAAAGGTATCATTAAAAATATATAAAAAATTTTTAAAAAGAGAGAAAAATTAAACACTAATTTCAGTTTCAACAGCATGTAAGGGATTAAGTAAATAATGGTGAATTCATATTTGTAACGTTACAGAGCTATGCAGACGATGTTTCAAGCAATTTAATGGGAAGTATTTTCACTGTACAATGTCATAAGAAAAAGTATCTATAATACCAATCTGTTTATACAATGCAATTGCAAGTGTGGGGGAAAAAATACCTAAAGGGAACAGGCAGATGCCTGTGGAGGCCAGGTGTGCCAGGCAGAGGTGTGACCTGCACTCGTCGCAACACAGGAATAGACCTGCAGAGTGAATAAGAGATGGGAGGCCACATTCTAAGACGTATAATCCTCTGCAAATACAGCTATAAAAAAGTAAACAAGAAATTTCAACAGAGAGACGCCATCTACAAACTTCATATTGACAGGCATCAGCTATTGTGGGTAAACCCCCCAAAAGGATCTTGTGCCTACAATACGGAAAATTATCGATGGATTAAACTCTCCCAATTACCTTTGTCTTTCCCTGCCATGTTTCATACCTGTGTCAGAATGACTCCCTGTGTTTGTCTTCTCAAACCATGGCAGTTCAGTAAAGGCCCAACGGCTTCATTCATGAGTCAATAAAGTGCTGAAGACTTTGCAGGATTTCTCCGTGGTCTTCTGCTTCCTCCGTCTCTTTGAGTTCATATGTGGGGAGAGAAAGGCCAGAGAGCCTGAATTTGAGAGAGCAAGAGGCCCTGGAGCTGCTGTCAGTAAAATTCGGAAGGAAGGTTGTATATAGTAAACTTCTAAAGTGCTGTATCATTGCCTCCTTCAGTCTGGGCACCTGAGAAGCTAGGTTCATTCGTTCAGTAGAACAAACTGAAGACTGGACAGGAACTCAAAGAGAATTCGGTGACACCCTCCTCACAATCCCCAAGCATCAGTGTTCATTGCTGAGTCTTCCTAGGGCTTGGTCTAGAGTCTAGCTTAATTTTTCCAAATTTTCTTTCTGCTTTTATAGAATGATCTCAAGGTTGATTTTATTATTAAAGAAAAAAAATCTGTATTATGTCTTCTTGTATAATTATCACAGGAGCAGCCTACATAGTACATTAACTGGAATGTTATTAGTATAAACACATTTCATTTAAATTTTTGAAATGCAAGTTCAATAAGTTTTGGTTCGTATATATTCAATGTTCATAATTTCATGGAGGTATGTTTTAATCTTTACTCTATATTTCCCTGCTTAGAAAGTCATTTGATCTGCCTTGATAACCTGAGTCTGGAGTTTTGTTTCAAGTGTATTTAGTTTTATTATAAAATTGTATTTTTAAAAAACCATTGGATCATCAAGCAAAAATCCCTAATTAGGGAAAAATTCTAGGACCAAAGAACGGTTAACCTAATTTCCAGAGAAGACGTGTTTTAGTGGGACACAGCAGTGTAACAAAGGATTCAAGTCAGAAGTCATAGCAAAACACCCTGGATTGTTCATTAGAAGGAATCGACACCTCTAAATTTTTCTGACATTTAGATCTGCCGAGGCTTTACAGAAAATCTCGTAATTGTCCACACATATATTGCAAATATTTCATCATCAGCTGCTACTTCAAATACGTTCCTCCAACTAGGAGAATGTTTTCTCTCTGTGGCATGCTAGGACTGGGTTCTTGCAGACATTCAGAACATGATAAAAGCTCTCCTAGTGAGACTTAGTCTGATCAAAATAAACAGGCCAGGCTCGGTGGCTCAGCCTGTCCTCCCAGCACTTTGGGAGGCCGAGGTGAGTGGATTGCCTGAGCCTACAGGCTCGAGACCAGCCTGGGCAACTTGGCCAGACCTCATCTCTACAATAAATAATTTTTAAAAATTAGTTGGGCTTGGTAGCACACGCCTATAGTTCAGCTACTTGGAAGGCTGAGGCAGAAGGATCACCGGAGCCCAGCGGGTCGATGCTGGGGTGGTCATGAGCATGCCACTGCCCTCCAGCCTGGGCAACAGAGTGAGACTCCACCTCAAAAAAACAAAAAAATGTGAGAATGCAGAGTACTGGCATTTATGGCACACTGGGAGAATTTCCAAAGGTGGAGATCAACTGTCATCTGAGGCAGAATCTTTCACACAGCAACTCATGTGTGTAAAGAGAACTTCTCTAATTGTTTATTAACTACACTGATTATTCTACAGAGCCGCCCCCTCTGATTATAAGGAGAAGTTATTCACTAAGATTTAAGATTTACCAAATTCAGTAATTTAAATAGGTTTCTCAAATAATGTTCAATATCCCTTAGGAAGAAAACCAGTGTCCGTGCTCTAGATCACGCAACCTCTCTGTGACTCCTACTCAAGAAGGCATCAGAAAGGCACCGGGGCTCACCCAGAGCAAATATGTGTGTGTGCGCACATGTGCACGTGCCCACTCTGCCTGGCACTGGGGACACTATCCTGAAGAAAATGTCAAATTCCTTATTCTCGTGCAGCTTGTATTTTAGTGGGAAGATTTTTTAAAAATGCATTTATCGGGTGGTGACAGGTGCTAAAATGAAAATAGGGCAGCACAAGGGGATGAGGTGAAAGATGGCCAAGGAAGCCTTGGGGAGCAGAAATGTGACGGCAGTGAGAGAGCCTGCTGCGTGGCTATCTGTGGGAGCACATTCCTTCAGGGCAGAAGTGATGGCAGGTGCAAAGGGCCTGAGGTGAGAGGGCATTCTCACCCCAGAGGTTCCAGAGAAATTTTTCGATGGGGAGCACTGGGGCTTCCAGGATCTTTGAGCAAAAAGGAAGAGTCAAGATCCCGTGTTGTCACGTCTAGGACAGAGGACACCCCCATCTCATTGCTTCTTGCCTTGCTGGTCTTCTCAGCTAGGTCAAGGCTGGAGGTTGCTCATGATTTCTCGCACCCTGGACCAAACCCAATGGCCTTCCTCGCTGACATGGCCCTGCCTTGGTTCGCTCTGGCCCTACAGCTGCTCCTGGTGCATGACCGGGCCTCCAGTTTGGATCCGGCCCGGGGGGCCGCCCTTTAGCCTCCTCATCTCTGCCAGGGTGACCCCTCTTGACCCATATGTGTCCTCAGCAACATTAAACCTCAGAGCCACTTGCTTCCCGACCAGCGACTCAACCTAATTACCCTGGCGGAACCTGAGGTGGGTGCAGGAACGGCTCATGAGGCCAGCCTTGACTGAGCCTGAAAGATGAACGGGCGGGAGCTGCCTCCGTCCCCCACCGGCACTGGGCGAGTACCTCCCCACCCCAGGACCACAGAGGAGGGGGCTTTTCTGTAATCTCCCCCATGTCATATCCTCCATCCTCATAGCACCAGATTTGTGTTGACAGCAAACGAGGACGTTTTCTCCAGCATGCTAGGATCTGAGTCTTCTGGGCTTAACCTCTCATCAAAAGGAGGCTTATTATGCTGTGAAGTTCTATTGAACAAATCAGAGGCAGAATAGTACTTAATTCGGCTTCAGTGTGGTTTTGAAGTATTTCTGCCTGTGGGCCACACTGCCTTGAATTGGTGACCCTCTTCCCTGCCTGTGGTGTTTTTGACCAAGGATCAAACATGTACTCTTATGCATTTGTTATGAGAGAAGTTACACCCTCATTCCCCCTATTATTTTTTATTTGAAATTATTACTGAAATTTAATTTTTTACAAGGATTTTATGAAGGGATCCCCCCCAAAAACCCACGGAATTATCTTTTTGAGAGGCAGCCCCTTGTGGTACACTCAGAATTTGTTTTTCCAGATCAAATGGTCAACCTCAGTTTTTACCTGGAAGGTTGCGTCACACTTTGTGGAGTGCATGTCTCGAGTCGTGGCAAATAGGTGACTGGTTCTTCCATCATGACGACATACCTGCCTACACCCCACTGAATGTTCAGCAGTTTTTGACCAAAAACAGCATGACCCCTGTGCCCCACCCTCCCTATTCACCTGATCTCACCCTGCACATTTTTTTTTGTTTCCCCAATGAAAAAAAGTTTCAAAGGGAAACGTTTTGCTGATGTGGAAGAGGTGAAACAAAAAACCAGAGAAGCACTAAAAGGCATCACAATTGATGAGTTCAAAAACCGTTTTGAGCAGGGGAGAAAGCATCTCGATAGGTGTGTTGCATTAAGCGAGGAATACTTTGAAGGTGACTGAAGTTTAAATGTGGGTGAATAAATACACAATTTTTAATAAATAAATTTTGAGTTTTTGGGGTCCCTCTCATAGATAGGGTCCCATTGGTTAAATAGTGTAATAAATAATTGTCATAGAAATAAACACTACACTTGTGTATGAAATCTTATTTTATAGGTCTTGCATATAATTGATTGTCTCATTGGATGAACCCAATTTTTAAGCTAAAATCTGCATAGATAGAAAGACAGACAGATAGATGCATATAGC
>CAUYQG010066648.1:0-14700 GCA_963574415.1 Tarsius wallacei | reverse complement strand
CCGCTCCCAGTGTACTTCAGTCAGAGATGGAATCAGTGCCTCCGAGGGGTGGGTGCCCAGAGCCTCCTAGGGTGACCGGAGGCTCAGTCTGGGATCGATGCAGTCAGGGATGGAGCTGAGACCCGAGCCTTCCCACCCATGAGGGAACAGCCCAGGACACAATAACTGTCACTGCGTGAGACCAGGGGTCCCTGAGCCACGGACCAATGCACCCAGCTGTGGACAAGGGGGTAGGGGAAGGAGGGCAAGAGTCTTTTTGGGGAACAAACATTCGGAGAAACTCACAGTTCCGCCTGTGTTGCCACCATCTTGACCCCGACCAGAAAATACAATTTTATTTGAACAATCATCACAGAGCAGTTAGTTACTGGGACCCCTCTGACAGTGGAGAACAAGTCACTTGGATACCCATCACAAACCAGAACCAGACACTGAGGCACACATCACAGATAAGGGGCAGTCACTGAGACACCCATCACAGGGAGAACCAGTCACTGTGGCACCCATTAGGAGTGAGTCAGTCACTAAGCTCTGATCACAGAGGATGGCTGATAATTCAGGAATCCATCACAGAGGAGGCAAAACCAGTGCAATACCCCCTGCAAAAGATGATCAGACAAAGGAATTTTTCACAAATATGGGCCAGTCACTGTGGCACACATTATAGAAGAGGACAGTGGGGAATCTACTACAGAAGAGAGTCAGTCACTAGGGAAGACAATACAAAGGAGGGCTAATCACTGAAACATCAATTATGGAGGAGAACCAGTTACTGAAACACCCATCATGGAGGAAGTCTAGTCACTGTGGCACATTATTAGTAGGAGGACAAGTCACTGTTAAAAAATTTGCGAAGGATGTCCTATCAAGGGCGCATCTATTATACAGGAGGATCAGGATCTGAAACACCAATTACAGATGTGAGTCATCCATAATGAGGGCACCCAATATGGATGAGACCCAGAAACTGGTACACCATCAGAGAAGAGGCTTAGTCACTGGGGCACCTGATTTGGAGTAGTCTACTTTATAGGACACTTGTAATCAAATAAGGTTAGACAGTGTGGCACGCAACAGAGGATGGCCAATCATTGAGATACAAATCACAGAGGAGGAACAGTCATTAGGGCATCTGTTTTGGAGAAGGTCCAGTAAATTTAATACACATAACTGAGGAGGGCTAATTCCTGGGGGCATCCATCATAAATGAAGCCTAGTCACTAAGGCACCAATCACAGGGGAGATGCAGTCACTGGCTCATGCATATGGAAGAATTCCAGGCCCTGGTACATCCATCACAAAGGAAGGCCAATTAATGGGACACCTATTATGAAGGAGATCCAATAAGTGGCACAACCATCACAGAGGACAGCTACTTACTGTGGCAACAATCATGGAAGTGGGAGAGTCACTGGAAACCAATTGCAGAGCAGGTGAAGTCAGTGGGGCACACATATTGGAAAAGAGCCAGTCATTGAGACACCAATATGAAAAAGGACCAGTCACTGGGGCATCCATCTAAAGGAAATGCCATTCACTGTGATACCCATTGCCTAGGAAGACAAGTCACTACAGCACCCATTTTGAGGAGTACAAAACAGGGGCCACCCCTTACATAGATGGGTTAGTACCTGAGGCAGCAATTTTGGAGGATGGATAGTCACTGGAATAATCATCACATATAAGGGTCAGTAACTAGGGCACATATCACACACAATGGCCATATACTAGGCCACACAGCATAAGGAGGGGAATTCACCCGGGAACCTTTCACAGAGCAAGGCTAGTCACTGTGGCAATCATCACATTGGAGGACAAGTAATAAAGTCACAAAACAAGAGGAGGCCTACTCATGGGGAAACTCATCATAGAAGAGTGCTTGTCACAGGGACATCCATCGCAGATGAGAGGCAGTCACTGTAGCATCAATTATGGAGAAACACTAGTTACTGGTACTCCCATTACAGAGGAAGATCTGTCACTGAGGCACACATCATACAGGAGGACCTGTCACAGGGATACCCATCATAAAGAGGGCTAGTCACTGGGGCACCCATTATTGAAGAGGCACATTATGTGGGACACCCGTCCCAGAGGAGGACTAATCATTGGGGAAACATTATGGAGGAGTGGCAGACACTAGGACAGCAATGACAGAGAAAACCTAGTCACTGGGGCTCCCATTATGGAGTAGTCTCAGGAACTAGTGCAATCATCACAGAGGAGAGTCAGTCACTGAGAAATCTATCAAAGGGGAGACCTGGACACTGGGGAACCCTTCATGGATGTAGGTTAGTCATTAAGGCTTCAATTATGGATGAGGGCCAGTCATTTTGGCAACCGTCACAGGAGAGGATGAGTCATTGAAGCATGCATTACAGATGAGGGCCTGTCACTGGGGCACATATCATAAAGAAGTTCCAGAAACTGGGGTACATATTATGGAGGAGCACCACGGTTGAGGAATGCATCTCAGAAGAAGGTTACTCACTGGGGTCCTCATAAGAGAGGAGAGCCAGTCACTGGAACAATCATCACAGATGAGAGCAAGTCACTGGGGCACCCATCACAGAGGATAACCAGTTACTGAAGAATACTTCAAAGTCCATGGCCAATAACTGAGGCACCCATAAGGTGGGGGGCAAGTCCCTGGGCCACCCATTAGGAAGGACTCAGTCACTGGGATTCTGATCACAGACAAGATCCAGTAACTGAGGCAGTCATCAAAGAGGTGGCAGTGTCAGTGTGTTACCCATCATAAAGGATGTCTAGTTACTGTATCAGCTATGACAGAGGATGCATAGTCACTGAGGCTCTATCACAGAAAAGGGCCTGTCAATGAGGCATTCATCACAGAGAAGGGCTAGTTACAAAGGCACCCATAATAAAGGATGCTCAGCAACTGGGGTATTTATCAGAGAGGAGAGCCAGTCACTTGGACATCATCACAGAGAAAAGTCAATCACTGGAGTAACAAGCTCAGATTGTGGCTAGTCAGTGAAACACCCAATACAGTGATGTGACACCATAACAGGGTGATAAGATCTTGTCATTGAGACAAACTTCACACAGGAGCGCTAGTGACTTGGGTAACTATTATATTGGTGGGTCAGTCACTAGGGCACCAAGCACAAAGGGGGCCCAGTCACTATGCACCCATACTGAAGAAGTACCTGTCACTGGTACATTCTTTATGAAGAAGGCCCAGTTTTTGGGAAACATCACAGAAGAGGACCAGTCACTGGGAAACCCATTATGGAGGGGACCCAGTAATTTTGACAACTAACACAAAGAAAAGTCAGTCTCTGGAACACCTATAAAAGAGGAGGGACTGTCACTCATGCACCCAATCCAGATGTGGATTAGTCATTGGTCTGTTCATTATGAATGGGGGCTATTGACAGTGGCACCCATCAAAGAAGAGGCACAGTCACTGTGGCATCTGTCACAGAGAAGGGCCAATTATAGAGGCACACATCACAGAGAAATCCAGTCACCGGGACACCCATTAAGAAGAGACCTAATTCCTGGGGCACTCATCATAGAAGAGATCCTGTCATTGGGCAGTCATTGTGGTGCAGAGCCATGCTCTGGTGCATTAATTACAGAGGTGACTATTCACTAGAGTACCCATTATAGATGAGGGAGAGTCACTTGGGCACTGCTTACATAGAATAGACAGTCACTAGAGTATTGATCACAAAGCACAGTCATTCAATGTGGCACCAAATTCTGAGTAGGGCTGGTCACTGGGCACCCATCACAGAGGAGGGTCAGTCGCTGGGGCACTCATCCTAGAGGAGGGCAAATCACTGGGCACCCAACACAGAAGAAAGGCAATCTCTGGATTATCCATAATAAAGACGTATCAGTCACTGGTGCAGCAATTACAGAAGTCATCTAGTCATGGGGACACATCTAACAGATGATGGCTAGTTCCTGGGGCACCTATTAAAGAATAGGCATAGTGATTGGGGCAGCTATCACAGAGGAGAAAAAATCACTGGTCAGCCATTATAGTAGAAAGCCAGTCAGTGGGTCACTCATCAAAGAGAAGAGCTATTCACAGCAATGCCAAATTGGAGGAGGATCCATCACTTAAGTAAATTAACAAAGGAGGCTTAGTCAATGGAGTACCGATAATGGAGGAGGCCAAACACTGGGACCCTTTTCCAGAGGAGGGACAGTTGCTAAATCACAAATTATGAAGGAAGCCTAGGAACTGGGGCACTCATTAAAGATGATTATTGGTCACTGGGGCACCCATTTTGGAGGAGGACCCATTACTAGGACACCCATCACAAAAGAAAGCTACTCCCTGTGGCATGCATCACAGAGGATGACAAGTCATTGGTGTACCAATATCAGAGGAAGCTCATTCACTTTAGCACTCTTAGTGGAGGATCCCCAGTCACTGTGAAAACCAACAGAGAGGAGGGCTATTAACTGGGGCAATCTTTGTATAAGAAAGCCAATCCCAGGTCCACCAATTACAGAGAAGGCACAGTCAATGCAGCACACATTATGAGACCCATTCACTGGTATATCCTTACAAAGGAGGGCCAATTACTAGTGCATAAATTTTGGGAGTTAACCAGAAAGTGGGACACTAATTAGAGAGCAGTGCTAGTCACTTGGATAACCATTTTGGAGGAGGACCTGTCACTGGGGCACAAATCAACATGGAAGAACAGTCACAGGGACAATTTATGGAGTAGGGCTAGTAACTGAGGCACCCATTATGTAGGAATCCCCTGAACATCAAAGTGGAGGTACAGTTCTGAACATCAATCACAGTGGAGTTCTATTTACTGGAATGACCATCATAGAGAGAGCAAGTCACTGAGGCACCTATTAAGGAGAAGAGACTGTCAATGGGGATCCAAAACAGAGGCAGGCCAGTCACTGAGCATCCATCACAGAGGAGGGCCAGGACATGGGGCAGACATCACAGAAGGGGCCAATCACTGTCACACATCACAGAAGAGGGTGAGAAACTGTGGCACAAATCACAGAGGAGTATAAACACTGGGGAACCCATAACACAGGAGGGCCAGTCACTGAGGTACCCATCACACAGGTGGGTCTGTCCTGGAGTCACTCCTCACAGGGGAGGACTAGTCACTTAGATACCCAACCCAGTGAATGGCTGCTCACTGTAGCACCCAAAACAGAGAAGGATTTGTCACTGGGACACTTGTTATGGACTAGTGTCAGTCATTTGTACAATCTTCAAACAGAAGATATAGTCACCATGGTAACCATTATGGTGGAGGGCTAGTCACTGGGGCACCAATCACAGAGGATTCTCAATCACTCAGCACCCATAATGTAAGTGGGCCAATCACCGGGGAAGCCACTGTGAAAAAGACCCTATCACTAGGGAACAAATCACAAAAAAGTCTTGTCACTGGTGAACCTACCACAGAGGAGGGCTGGTCACTGGGGCATCCATTTTGTAGAAGACCCAGTCACAGGGTAGTGATCACAAAAGAAAGCTAATCACTGAGACATCTGTCACAAAGGAGGATCAGTCACTGGGTTATTTTTCACAAAGGAGGGCAAATCACTGGTGCACCCATCACACAGAAAGACCAGACAGTGAGGCACCCATTATAGAGGAGGCTCAGTCACTGGGTCATGTACCACATAGAAGAGCCTGTCACTGAAACACTCATCACAGATGAGATGTAGTCACTGGGCACTCATTACAGAAGATTGCTAGTACTGGGACACTAATTATGGAGGAAGCCTTGTTACTGAAACACCCATAACAGAGGAGGTAGTCACTGGGGCATGAATTATAGAGGAGGCATATTCACTCTGTAATATATTGCAGAGGAGCCAGTCACTGGGACACTCACCACAGAGGAGGGCTGGTCACTAGGGCACCCATCATATGAAGGCAAGTCTCTGTAGTCCCAATCATAGAAGATGCTGAATCTCTAGGTTGCACTTTGTGGAGGAGGACCAGTCACTGAGACATTTTTCACAAATGAGAATCAGTTACTGGAGCACCCATTATGGAGGAGGATCAGTAAGAAGGACCTCAATCACAAAAGAGTTTTTTTCTTTGGGCACAAATCACAGAGGAGGCACAGTCACTGTGGCACCCACAATGGAGGAGGTTCAGTCACTGTGAAAACAATATGGAAGGGGTACAGTCGCTGGGACAACAATTGCAGGAGAGGGTCAGTCAATGGGGCATCCATTATGGTGGAGGCTCAGAAAGTGGGATACCCATCACAGTGAAGGGCTAGTTACTGGGGAACCCTACATGGTTGGGGGCCTGCCAGGGTTCCAATCACACTGTCACAAGGACACCCATAAAGAAAGTGCATCATTCACTGTGGCACCAGTGTGGAGGAATCCCAGTCACAGGAACACTGGTAACAGAGGAAGGCCATTCATATGGGCATTCATCACAGTGTAGGACTAATCAACAGGACAACCATTTTGGTGTAGGTCCAATTGCTGGCTGGTCAAGGGACACCAATTATGGAGAAAGATAGTCACTGGGACAACCATTGCAGATAAGGGCCAGTCAATGTGTCACCCATCACAAAGCAGGTCCATTCATTGTGCCACAAATACATAAAGAACCAATCACAAAGGCAAGCATTACAGAGGAGGCTTAGTCATTGGTATCCTCTGTAAAGGCCATTGGTGTCATGGAGAACGGCCAGTTACTGGGACAGTCTTGCAAAGGAGTGTCAGTCACTGGGGCATCCAACACACAGAAGGGATAGTCATGGGGTTATCCAACACAAAGAAGAGCTAGTCACTGGGACAACCATTATTGAGGAGGCCCAGGAAGTGTGACAACCATCACAGAGGATGTATCTTTCAGAGAAAAGAGTCAGTTACAAGGACATTTTCACAGAGAAGTGCTACTCACTGGGACAAAAATTGTGAAGGAAGTCCAGAAACTGGAAGACCCATAATAATAATTCAGTTACTGGGCCACCTTTAAATAGGACCCTTAGTCACCAAACCATCTATGAAGAGGAGGATCAGCCACAGGAACACCCATCACAGAGGAGAGCAAGTCACTGGGCACCCATCACAGAGGATGCCAGTTTTGGGGACACCCATAACAGTGGAATATCTGTCACAGAGGCAACCCTCACAAAGGAAGGCAAGTCACTGAGGCACCAAATGAGAAGGCACTGTTCCTGGGACACTCATTACAGAGGAAGACTAGTCACTAGGCCATACCTCACTGAGGAGGTCCAATCACTGGGACACCCCTCACAAAGGAGGGCTTATCACTGAGGCACTCATTACTGAGGAGACCAAGTAAGTGGGACAATCATATAATAGCTGGGCAAGACACAAGGTCAGTCACTGGGGCACAAATCACCAAGGAGGCACCAGCAGTGGGTCACTCATAATGGAGGATGGCTATTCACTGAGGCACACATTTTTCAGGTGACCCAGTCACTGGGTCAGTGATCACAGTAAAACTAGTTAATGGGGCACCAATCCCAGAGAAGGATAAGTCACTGGCAAATTATTCACAGAGGAGAGCTAATGAATGAGGCACCTGACACAGAGGTAGGCAAGTCATTGGGTATCCCACCACAGAAGAGATTTATCACAGAGCACCCATCACAAGAAGAGTCAGTCCCTGGGTCAGTCATCACAGAAGAGGAGCTTTCACTGGGGCACCCATCACAGAGGAAGTCTGGTCACTAGGGCATCCATCACAGACTATGAGCTATAACTGGGGCGCTTCTCACACAGTAGTGCTAGTCACTGGTACAACGAAGACAGAGAAAGTCTGGTCTTGTGGTACTCAAAACAAAGGAAAGTCAGTCACTGGGACACCCATTATGTAGAAGGGCTAGTCATTGGGTCAACCTTCAAAGAGGAAGCCCAGTTATTGAGAAAACCATCATTGTGGAGGGACAGTCATTTTTGCACCAATCATATAGGAGGTCCATTCACTGAGAAACCACACTGAAGGAGATCCAGTCACTAGGGCACCTGATATGAAGAAGGCCTAGTAACTGGCACATCAATCAAAAAGGAGAACATGGGACTGGAGTACCCATAGCAGAGGAGGACCTATCACTCTGGCACCTATCATAGAAGAGGACCAGTCATTTGGGCACCCATTATGGAGGAAGTCCAGTTATCAGGGAAACTATTACAGAGAATAGACAGTCATTATGACACACATTACAGAGGAGACCCAATCACTGAACCACCTAGCACAGCGCAAGGCGAGTCAATAAGAAACTCATTATGGATGAGGAAGAGTCACTGGGATGTGCATTACAGAGAAGGCATAATTTTTGAGTCACAGGTCACAGAAGAGGACTAGTCATAGAGGCACCTATCACAGAGGATAACTAGTCACTATGACATGCATTAGGAGGAAGACCAATCATTGGTGCATTCATCATTGAGAAAGGTTTGTGACCTGGGCACACATCACTAAAAGCCCCATTCACTAAGCCACATAACACTGTGTCTGTGGCACCCATTGCTGGAGACTCAGTTACTAGAGCATTGATTAGAGTTGGGGTTAATGACTGGGGCACTAATAACTAAGAGGATAAGTCTTCACCTATGAAGTCTAGTCTCTGGGATACCCATAACAGAGGAGGTCTTGTCACTGGGGCATGCTTAATAGTGGAGGGCCAGTTTCTGCGGCCCAATAACAAAGGAGATGAGTCACTATAGTACACATCACTGATGAGTGTCACCCACTGAGGCACCGATTACAAAGAAGATCCAGTCACTGGAACACCAATCATAGAAAGTCATGTCAATGAGGTACCAAACACAGAGGAGAGGCAGTCACAGAGGAACCCATCACAGGAGGTTGCTATTCACAAAGACATTCATCACAGATGATGTCTACTTACTGGCAGACCCATCACATAAGTGTATGTGTCACTTTTGCAACCATCACTGAGGAACTTCAGTCACTGGGGCACTAATCATGGAGAAGTGTCAGTCACTGACACTCCAAATACAGAGGAGTTCCAGCGACTAGGGCATTCATCACAAAGAGTAGCCAGTCATTTTGACACTCATCAGAAAGGAGTACTGATTATTGTGGCATCTATAATTGAGGAGGCCCATTAAATGGGACACACATTATGGAGAAAGGCTAGTCACTAAAGTAAGTATTATGTCAGTGTGTCATTCATGGGGACAACAATCACAAAGGAAGTCCAGTCATTGGGGTACTCATAATGGAGGACAGCCAGTGACTAGGGAACTTATTATGGAGAAGTTGCAGTCATTGGGACACCCATCACAAAGGAGAATAAGTCACTGGGGCACCCAGTCAAGAGGTTGTCTAGTCACTAGGGCATTCATTGTAAAAAAGGGCTTACCACTTGGATACCCATTATAGAGAAGGCAATATTACTGAGGCATCTATCACAGAGGAGGTCTTGTCACAGACAATGGCCACTTTGACATTCATTAAGAGGAGGTCGAGTCACTGGGCCACTCATAATAGAGTAGGACTAGTCACTAGGGCCCACATCAATAGGAAATCAGTCCCTGAGACACCTATCACAGATGAGGACCAGTCACTGAGGCACCCTTTACAATGAGGGTCAATCTCTGGGGCACTTATCAAAAAGAGGACCAGTCACTGGAGGTCCTGTCACAGAGGAGGTGCATTAACTAGGGCAGCCATCAAAAAGGAGATATTGTCATTGGAGTATTCATCACAGAGGAAACTCAGTCACTGGAGCACCATCACAGTGGAGGGAAAGTCTCAGGGGCACCTATTGCAGAGGAAGCCAGTCACTGGATCACCAGTCACAGATGAGGACCAGTTAATGAGGCAGCAAACAGAGGAGGGATTCTCCTTGAGGCACCTATCACAGAGGAGGATATGCATCACACAGGAGGGTCAGTCACTGGGAGACCCATCACAAAAGAGGCTTTGTCATTGTGGTACTCATCACAGAGGTGGACAAATCACCACTAATTTTGGTGAAGGTCAAGTCAAGTCACTTGAACTCCCATTACAGAGGAGAGCCAGACACTGGGCATCTGTGACACAGAAAGGCCAGTCATGTTGACACCCATCAAAAAGGAGACAGTCCCTGAGGCAGTAATTATTCAGGATGCCCATTATGGGACACCCAACACAGAGAAGGGTTAGCCACTGGAGAAAGCATTAAGAAGGAGGACCAGACACTGGGGATGCCAATCACAGAGGAGATGCAGTCACTGGGGCACTCATAACAGAGGATTCCAGGCACTGAGGCACTAATTAGAAAGGAGGTCTGGTCTCTTGTGCAACCATCACAGAGGATAACCAGTCACAGGGGCACCCATCACAGAGGACTTCTAGTTACTGGAACATCAATATGAGAGGCCTAGATACTGGAACATCCATCAAAGAGGAGGTCAGTCACTGGTATACTCATAAGAGTGGAGAGCCAGTCACTGAGGCACACATTGTGGAGGAAGGTCAGTTACTGGGACACCCATTACAGAGTAAGGGAATTCATTAGGGAAACTATTATCAAGGAGGGCCAATCACTGTGCCACCAATCACTGAGAAGGCCAGTCACCGGGACACACATAATGAAGGAGAAATAGTCACTGGGACACCAAGTAACTGGGACAATAGCTACCCCAGTGACTAACTCTTGTCTGTAATGGTTGTCTCAGTGGCTGGCCCTTCTTTGTGATGGTTTTCCCAGTGACTAGCACAACTTCATAATGTATGCCCTGTTAACTGTCCTTCCTCTGTTATAAGAGACCCAGTGACACATCCTTCACTGTCTATGTACTTCAGTTACTGGTCCCCATCTGTGTAGAGTGTACCAGTACCTGACCCTTCTCTAAGATGGATGACCCAGTGACTTGCACTCTGCTCTGATATCTGTCCCAATTACTGGCCTACTCTGTGAAGAATTATTTAGTGACTGGCTCTGATCTGTGATGTGTGTCCCCGTGACTCTCCTTCATGTGTGATGGGTACTCCAGGGACTGTCTTCCTTTATAATGTGACCCAGTATGTGCCTTTCCTCCATTCTGGGTGCCCCAGTGACTGGGCCTTCTATGTGATTGGTGTCCCAGTGACTGGCCCATTCACTATAATGGTTTCCCCAGCAATGAGCTCAATGCCTGGCTCTTTTCTATAATGGGTGCCCAGTGAGTGGTCCTCCTCTGTAATGGGTACCACAGTGACTCGCTCTCCTCCGTGGAGGGTGTAGCCACAACAAGGGTGTCCTGTTAAGTGTACCCTAGATACTGACTCTCCTCTGTGATGGGTGCCCCAGTGAATGACCCTCTTCTTTGATAACTGTTCTAGATACTGACCCTACTCTCTGTTGGATTACTCAGTGACTTATATCCCAGTGACTGTGCCTTCTCTGTGATCAGCGCACTAGTTATTGTCTTCCTCTGTAATAGGTGTTACAGAGACTGTCCTTCATTTGTGTGGGGTACTCCAGGGATTGTCATCCTTTATAATATGTGCCGCAGTGACTGGTCCTCCTCCATTGTGGGTGCCCTGGTGTCTGGGTCTTTTATGTGCTTGGTGCCCCAGTGACTGCTCCTTCACCATAAAGGTTGCCCCAGTAAACATAACATTAATTGGCCCTCCACTATAATGGGTGCCCCAGTGTGTGGCCCTCCTCTGTATGGGTGACACAGTAACTCACTCTCCTCTGTTAGGGATGCTGCCATGACAAGGCTGCCTCTGTTAAGGTTACTGCACTGACTGGATCTCTGCTACTTTGCATACCTCAGTGACAGCCCTTTCTCTATAATGAATACCCCAGTGACTCATTCTCCCTGTGATGGCTGTCCTAGTAACTAGACATTCACTATGATGGGTGCCCAGGACTACACCTCCACTTTAATATGTATCCCAGTGATTGGCACTCCTCTTTGATGTGTGCCCCAGTGACTGGCCCTTCTCAGTGAATGGAGTCCCAGGGACTAACTCTCCTGTTATTGCTGCCCCACTTACTGGGGCTCCTACATAATGTGCCCCCAATGTCTACCACCATAATGGTTGCTAAAATTGCTAGCCCTCCTGTGTGAATGTCTTTCCAATGAAAGGCTCTCCTCCGTAAAGGGTGCTGCTGTTATTTGTGCCACAGTGAGTAGCACTTCTCAGTGATGGGTGTCTCAATGACTAGCCACCTTCTATGATGGATGCCACTGTGACTGGCTCTTCTCTGTAATAAATGCCTCAGTTTCCAAGCCTCCTCTATTATGGGTGCCCCAATAACTAGCCCTCCAGTGTGAAGGGAACTTCTTTGACAGGCCGTTCTCTGTGATAGGTGCCTCAGTGACTGTTCCTCCTAGTTTACACATTGACTAGATATCCTTCATGATGGGCAACACACTGACATTGCCTCCTAATCAATGGCTACACAGTACTGGCCTTCATCTGTGATCAGAGCCCCAGTGACTGAGAACTTATGAATGGACTTCCCAGTGCTTGGCCCTCCTCCACTGCAGGAGTCTCAGTGAATTCAGTGAGCCCTGGTCTTTGATGTGTCCTTTAGTGACTGGATCTTCCTTTTGATGGGTGGCTAAGTGACTGGATCTCCTCTCTGATGGGTGTCCCTGTGACCGGCTCTCCTCTTTGATGTTTTCTCCAGTGAGTATCATTCTCCTGTGAAGGGTGCCTTACTATGGTGCTCCTTTGTATCATGTGCCGCAGCGACAGGTCCTTGTTTGTGATGAATGTCCTAGTGACTTGCCCTCCTTTGTATTGAGTTCCCAAGTGGCAGGTCCACATTCATAATGGATGCCCTAATGACTAGCCCTTCCCTAAGATGGGCACCCCATTTTTTGTCTCTCCTCTGTGATGGATTTTCCAATGTTGGTTTCTCCTCTGTGATGGTTGCACCAATTACTGGGGATCCTCCATTATGGGTGCCCCAGTGACAGACTTCCTCTGTGATTGGTGCTCCAGTTCCTGTAGATCCCCTTTAATGGTTGCTCCAGTGACTATAGTACTCCTCTGTAATGGGTATCTGAATTAATGTACCTCCTCAATAATAGGTGCCCAGGTGACTAGCCCTCTTTGTGGTGAGTTTTCCCAAGACTGACTCTTCTGTATGATGTGTGTCCTAGTGACTGGACTTCCTCTGTAATGAGAGTACTAGTGTCTAGTCTTTCTTCATAATTGGTTCGACAGTGACTGACTATCTTCTGCGATAAATGCCACAGTGATAAGCATGCTTCAGTGTCCCAATGCTTAGGCCTCCTCTTAATTTATGCATTTGGTTCTGGCCCTCCAATATGATGACTGACCCTGATCTGTGAAAGTTTCCCCAGTGAATGCTACCCCTTTGTGATGAGTGTCCAAATGACTGGCTATCCTAGCTGTCCACTTATTGGCACTTATCTGTGATGGTTATCCCAGTGGCCATCCATCCTCTGAAATTGATGCCTCAAGACTATCCTAACTCTTTGATGTGTGACCAGTGTCTGGCCCTCTCCAAACCATTGCTCCAGTTACTTGTCCGCCTATGTGATAGTTATCTCAGTGACTGGCATTTCTCTTTGATGGATGTCACAGTGACTGGGCCATCCCATATTGGTGCCACAGTGACTGGACCTCCTCCATATTGTGTGCTCTAGTGATCTTGCATCCTCTATAATGGCTGCATAAGTGAATGTGCATTTTTTTGTGATATATATCCCTGTGACTTGCTGACCACTGTGGTGAGTGCCACACTGACATTGCCTCTTCTGTGATGGCTGCCCAATTACTGGCCCTCCTCTAGGATTATAACCCAAGTGACTGAGCCTTCCTAATGGGTGCCCTAGTGACTGGCTCTCCTTTATGATTGGTGTCTCAATTACTGGCCCTCATCTGTGATATATATCTCAGTGCTTGGCTATCTTTAGTAATGGGTTCCCCAGTGGCTGACTCTTCTCTCTGATGGCTGTCCCAGTACTTGCAGTCCCCTCTGATGGGTCCCCCTGTGAGTATCCTTCTGTGATGGGTGACACATTTGCTGTTCCTCCTCTATAGTATGTGCTCAGTGACTGACACTCCTCTGTGATGGGTGTTTTATTTACTGACTTTGGTCTGTGATGGGTGCCCAACTAACTGCACCACTTTTGTGAAAGGTCCCTTAATGACTAGCCCTTTTCTGTGATATGTTTTACAGTGAATGGTCTTCTCCTATTGAAATTCACAAACACTGGCACTTCTCTGATGGATGTTTAAGTGACTGTGCCTCTTCTGTGATTAGTGAACTAGTGAATAGTCCTCCTCTGTGGTGGATACCAAACTGTCTTTGCCACACTGTTATAGTTGCCCCAAGCACTGACACACCTCTGGAATTAGTGCCCAAGTAACTGAACCCTCTTAATGAGTGTCCTAGTGACCTGCCCTCCTCTGTTATTTGTTCCTCTGTGTCTGGCTATCCTTATTAATGGGTTCCCCAGTAACTGACTCTCCTCTGTGATGGTTGTCCCAGTGATTAGCTCTCTTCTTAAATAGATCCCCAGTGATTAGTCTTCTTTAATGGGTCCCCGTTTGCTTTCCTTCCTCTATAATATGTACTCAATGACTGATACACCTTTGTGATGGTTATTCCAGTTACTGACTCTCCTCTGTGATGGGTGCCTTGGTTACTTATCCTCCTCTGTGATTGTTATGCCAGTGACTGATTCTCCTTCATTGTGGATGCCCTAGTGACTAACCCTCCTATGTGATGTTTGCTTTTGTCTGGCTCACCT
>CAUYQG010066647.1:0-18033 GCA_963574415.1 Tarsius wallacei | reverse complement strand
GGCAAGATCTTTTCTCTACAATAAATCAAAAAATTAGCCGTGTTTGGTGGCATGTGCCTGCAGTTACAGCTACTTGGGAGGCTGAGGCAGAAGGATCTCCTGAACCCAGCAGGTTGAGGCTATGGTAACTGTGAGTATGCTACTGCAATCTACTCCAGCCTGGGAGACAGAGTGAGACTCCAACTCAAAAAAAAAAAAAAACAACAACAACCCAACAAAAAACACTGTGCTAACTGAAAGAAGTCAGTCCCATAGGACCATCTACTGTGTAATTCCTTCTCTATGAAATGTTTGGAAGAGGCGAATCCATAAAATCAGAAAGTGGATGAGTGTGTGCCAGGGGCTAGGAGTGAGAAGCAGCTATTAATGGATACAGGGCTTCTTTTTTGGGTGATGGAACTATGCTAGAATTAGGTAGCGATGATAGTGGCACAACCTTGTGAATATACTAAAAACACTGAATTATATATTCTAAAAGGATATATTTTATGGTATATGAATTATGTTTCAATTTTCTTTTTTTTTTTGAATTGGAGTCTCACTGTTGCCCAGACTGGAGTGCAGTGGCCGCTCCCGGCCACAGCAGCCTCGACCTGCTGAGCTCCAGCGATCCTTCCACCTCAGCCTTCAGAGTAGCCGGAATTACAGGCGCGGGCTACCACGCCTGGCTGATTTTTAAAAAAAAATTTATTGTAGAGATGAGGTCTCGCCAAGTTGCCCAGGCGGGTCTCGAACCTTCGGGCTCAGGCAATCCACTCACCTCAGCCTCCCAAAGGCGCGGGATTACAGGCTGAGCCACCGAGCCCGGCTTATGTTCCAATTTTAAAAAAGGAAGAAGCTGGACGCGGTGGCTCACACCTGTAATTCCAGCACTTTGGGAAGCCAAAGCGAGATGATTACCTGAGCCCAGGGGTTCGAAACTAGTCTGGGCAACTTGGCGAGACCTTGTCCCTACTATAAATAAAAAAATTAGCTGGGTACGGTGGCACGCACCTGTGGTTCCAGGTACTTGGAAGGCTGAGGTGGAAGGATTGCCTGAGTACAGGAGGTCCAGGCTGTGGTGGCTATGAGCATGCCACTGCACTCCAGCCTGGGCAACAGAGTGAGACTCTGACTCAAAAAAAAAAAAAAAAAAAGGAAAGAGGAATTCTATTAAGTGCTCAGTCTCTTAGTGAGAGCTCAAACAGGGTAACTGGCATTTTTGGCAGACCCTGTGAAGATCACTCCCCATTTACCCACCCATATCTTCTTCCCTAAGAAAATCTCAATTAAAAAAATATATTTATTTATTATCTGTTTGTTTAAAAATTTTTACAGCTGGGCTCGGTGGCTCAGCCTGTAATCCCAGCACTTTGGGAGGCCGAGGCAAGTGGATTGCCTAAGCCTGCAGGTTTGAGACCAGCCCAGGTACCTTGGCGAGAACTCATCTCTACAATAAAAATCAAGAAATTAGTTGGGTGAAGTAGTGTGTGACTGTAGTTCCGGCTACTGGGAAGGCTGAGGTGGAAGGATCACTGGAGCCTAGCAGGTCGACACTGGGGTGGCCGTGAGTATACCACTGCACTCCAGCCTGGGCGACAAAGTGAAACTCCAACTCTTTCTCTCTCTCTTTCTCACACACATACACACACACACAAATTTTACTTTAGGGCCATTGCCTTGCTAGACTCTGGTGTGGCCATGTGCTCTTCGAGCTATGGCTGTCGCCATGCTTCCTGGCTTTGGCCCCTTCCCTCACCTTGGGGAGGTGAATCTTCTCTCTCTTTCTCTCTCTAATTTACCCAAAAATACACTATATTTTCTAATCTAAAAAAATAAAAAATTTTACTTAAAAAATTTTTATTAGTTATTTAGAGATGGGATCTTACTATGTTGCCCAGGCTGGATTTTTATTTTTTTTGAGTTGGAGTCTCACTCTGTGGCCCAGGCTGGAGTGCAGTGGCACACTCAAAACTACTGCAGTCTCTACCTGCTGGGCTCAGGTGATCCTTCCGCCTCAGCCTTCCAAATAGCTGGAACTACAGGCGCGCATCACCATGCCTGGCTAATTTTTTTTATTTATTGTGGAGATGAGGTCTCACCAAGTTGCCCAGGCTGGTCTCGAACTTTTGGGCTTAGGCAATCCTCTCACGCTGGCCTCCCCAAGTGCTGGAATTATAGATGTGAGCCACCACACCTGGCCTCCCAGGCTGGATTTGAACTTTCTTTTTCTGTGATAGGGTCTCAACTCTGTTGCCCAAGCTGGAGTATAGTGGCACAATCACAGCCACCATAGCCTTGACCTGCTGGGCTCAGGTGATCCTTCCACCTCAGCCTTCCAAGTAGCTGGGACCATAGGCGTGTGCCACCACACCTGGCTAAGTTTTTTATTTACTGTAGAGATGGGGTCTGGTCAGATTGCCCAGACTGATCTTGAAGCCATTTCTTTCTTTCTTTCTTTCTTTCTTTCTTTGTTTCTTTCTTTCTTTCTTTCTTTCTTTTCTTTCTTTCTTCTTCCCTTTCTTCCCTTCTTTTCTTCTTTCCTTCTTTCCTCCTTTCTTTCCTTTCTCTTTCTTTCTTTCTTCTTTCTTTCTCCTTCCTTCCTTCCTTCTTTCCTTCCTTCTTTCTTTCTTTCTTTCTTTCCTTTCTTTCATTGGAGTCTCACTTTGTTGCCCAGGCTGGAGTGTAGTGGCACATTCACGGCCACCCCAGCATCAACCTGCTGGACTCTGGTGATCCTTCCGCCTTAGCCTTCCAAGTAGCTGGAATTACAGGTGCACGTTACCACACCCAACTAATATCTTGACTTATTGTATAGATGCGGTCTCACCATTTGCCCAGGTTGGTCTTCAATCTCTGGGCTCAGGCAATGCTCTCACCTCTGCCTCCCAATGTGCTGGGATTACAGGCGTGAGCCACCGTGCCTGGCTAGCTGCAAGTATTTCTAACTGCAGTTTATGAAATAGAATTATCGTGAATAAAAAGGGAAAAAAATAGGAAAAGTCAGAGGGCAGACGGAAAGTGACTGAAGTCAGCAGTGGGTATCTTGAAATTTATACCACATTATTCTCATTTTCTAGATGAGGAAACTGAGATTTCGGAGAAATTAAGTAACTTAATTTACTTAAATCTTAAATGTCATTAAGATGATGGCATTAAGAGTAGCAGACATGGAATTCAAATGCGGATTTGTTAGATACCAAGGACTGTGGTTTGGACCAGTATATATAAGGTTTTTTATTGGTGCATGTATGCATGTGTGAGAGAGAACCACTGATGTGTCTGATTGTTTTATACTTTTGATATATTACTTTTAATCCTTAAATACTGCTTCAAATTTAGTTATCATCTGCCTCGTAATTTTATAAATTAAAAAAACCAAAGTTCAAGCCGAGTGTGGTGGTTCATGCCTGTAATCCCAGCACTTTGGGAGGCAGAGGCAAGAGGACTGCCTGAGCTCAGGAGTTCAAGACCAGCCTGAGCAACATGGTGAGGAAGGGTTGCCTGAGCCCAGCAGATCGAGGCTGCCACTGCACTCCAGCCTGGGCAACAGAGTGAGACTCGGACTCAAAAACAAAGCAAAGCAAAACAAAACAAAACAAAAAACCAAAGTTCAAAAAGCTAAGCAAATAAATAATTGAATATTGACCAAAAGAAAAAAAAGTCCTCCATGCCTCCAGGTAGATTGACGGACTCTTCCCATCTGTGTGTGCAAGATGTCTTTGTAGTACCTCTCATTAATAGGGGAGTCCCTCTTTTTACTCTTTGAATCTGGGTTGGGCCATGTGATTTGCTTTGGCCAATATTTCATTAACAAATGTGAAGAAAACAGAGGTTTCAAAAGTACTTGTTCATTGGAGGCTGGGAGTAGTGACTCATGCCTATAATCCCAGCAGTTTGAGAGGCTGAGGCAGGAGGATCGCTTGAGCCCAAGAGTTCGGGATCAGCCTAGGCAACATAGCGAGACCTCATCTCTGCAAAAAAATAAAAATAAAAAAATTAGCTGGGCGTGGTGGTGCGCTCCTGTAGTCCCAGCTACTCGGGAGGCTGAGGTGGTAGGATCACCTGAGCCTCAGAGATTGAGGCTGAAGTGAACCCTGATTATGCCACTGCACTCCAGCCTGGGCCACAGTGTGAGACCCTGACTGGGAAAAAAAAAGTACTTGTACATTGGGGTTTGCTGTCTTACTTCCCTTGGGAATCCTAAAACCTCTATCATAGGACTTGGATAGTCCCTCTGGGGAACGAGAGACTGGTGATCCCTTTGCTACTGTCACCCAGATTATCACCCATTTTAAGATCATCTTCACACCAGCTGACCACAGATGCATGGGAATACCCAGCAGAGATCAGATGGGCTGGCTTGGACTGGAAGAACCACTCAGGGGCCTGTAAAGTTGTGAGCTAAACAAATGGTTGTTTTAGCCAGTAAGCTTCAGGGTGGTTTGTTATACAGCAAAAGTGAATGAATACTTTGACTTGATTTTTTTTTTTTTTTGAGTAGGAGTCTCACTCCATCGACCTTCTGGGCTCCAGTGATCCTTCCGCCTCAGCCAGAACTACAGGTGTGTGCTACCATGCCTGGCTAATTTTTGATTTATTGTAGAGATGAGGGCTCGCCAAGTTGCTGGGGCTGGTCTCGAACCCGCAGGCTCAGGCAGCCCACTCACCTTGGCCTCCCAGAGTACTGGGATTACAGACTGAGTCACCGAGCCCAGTCACCAACTTTCTTTCTTTCTTTTTTTGAGTCGGAGTCTTACTCTGTTGCCCAGGTTGGAGTGCGGTGGCACGCTCTTGGCTACTGAACCCTTGACCTCATGGGCTCAGGCGATTCTTTGGCCTCAGCCTTCCAAGTGGCTGGAACTATAAGCATGTTCCATCACGCCCGGCTAATTTTTCTTGATTTATTGTAGAGATGAGGTCTCACCAAGTTGCCCAGGCTGGTCTCGGATCCCTGGTCTCAGACAATCCTCTATCCTTGGCTTCCCAAAGTGCTGGGATTACAGGAGTGAGCCACTGCACCCAGCTGATACAGTGACCTTCATTCTTTTAGACAAATGCTGCAAATAATTGATCGAAATGGATGACTATTGAAAATGTTTCAGCCGGGCTCGGTGGCTAAGCCTGTAAGCCCACGCTTTGGGAGGCCGAGGTGAGTGAATTGCCTGAGCCCGCAGGTTCGAGACCCGCCTGGGAAACTTAGCGAGACCTCATCTCTACAATAAATCAAAAAAATTAGCTGGGTGTGGTAGTGCACGCCTGTAGTTCCAGCTACTTGGAAGGCTGAGGCAGAAGGATAGCCCAAGCCCAGCAGGTCGAGGCTGCGGTGACCCGGAGCGTGCCACTGCACTCCAGTCTGGGCGACAGAGTGAGACTCCAACTCAAAAAAAAAAAAAAAATGCATCCTATGTTCACATCTAAGATGCTGAAAGTGTTAAATGTCAAATTCAAACCCAGCTAGGTTGACCAACTTGTCCCAGTTTTCCCAGGATTTCTCCATTTTGGTACTGAAAGCTCTGTATCTGGGGAACCCCTTCAGTCCACGGCAAACTGGGACAGTTGGTTGCTGTGGTGGTTTGAATGTACAAGTTCCTCTAAAATGTCTATGTTGGAATTTAATCCCTAAAGTGATGGTATTAAGAGGTGGGGACCTTGGGAGATGATCAGGCCATAAGGGTGCTGCCTTCATGGATGGGATTAGTGCCTTTATAACAGGGACTAAGGGACAGAGTTTGTTTGTTTGACTCTCCTCTTCTTGTGCCACATGAGGACAGACACAGTCTTTCCCCACCAGAGGATGCAGTCACAAGGCGACATCTTGGAAACGGAGAGGGAGTCCTTGCCAGACCCTGATCTTGGACTTCTCCACCTCCAGAACCATGAGAAAGAACATTCTTTTTCTGATTTGGAGTCTCACTCTATTGTCCAGGCGGGAGTGCAGTGGCACACTCACAGCCACTGCAGCCTTGACCTGCTGGGCTCAGGCAATCATTCCACCTCAGCCTTCCAAGTAGCTGGAACTACAGGCACGCGCCACCATGCCTGGCTAATTTTTTGATTTATGGTAGAGACAAGGTCTCACCAAGTTGCTCAGGCTGGTCTTGAACCCCTGGTCTCAGGCAATCCTCTCGCCTTGGCCTCCCAAAATGCTGGGATTATAGGCTTGAGCCACTGTGCCCCGCCCAAGAAAGAAATTTCTATTATTTATAAGTTAGTCAGGCTGTGGTATTTTATTATAGCAGCAGGATCTGACTAAGACAGTCACTCCAAGCTCAACTTTACTTTTAGTTCCAGCAGGGAAGAATTCTGCAAATTCTTATTAATACCTAACAATAGCTGGGTACGGCAGCTCATGCCTGTAATCCCAGCACTTTGGGAGGCAGAGGTGAGAAGATTGCCTGAGCCCAGGGGTTAGAAACCAGCCTCGGTAACGTGGCGAGACCTCGTCTCTACAATAAAAAAAAAAATTGGCCGTGCATGGTGGTGCATGCCTGTAGTTTCAGCTACTTGGAAGGCTGAGGTGGAAGGGTCATCTAAGCCCAATGAGCATGCCACTGCACTCTAGCCTGGGTGACAGAGTGAGACTCCAACTAAAAAAAAAAAAATTTATCTATCTATCTAACAATAGATATTTTGAAGCTAGTAATTTCTCACATATTTAGGTCTAAGTTACAAATTAGTCCTGCTAATGACTTCATGAGTTTGTACTAAATGCTCTTTGATGTGTCATATTCCTTTGGGAATTCCTCACTGGCAGAGACTCTTCTCCTCCTCTTGCTCCTCCTTCTTTTTTTTTTGAGTCTGGGTCTATTTCTGTCACCCAGGCTGGAGGGCAGTGACATGATCACACCTAGGTTGGTCTTGAACTCCTGGGCTCAAGCGATCCTCCCACCTTGTCCTCCTAAAGTGCTGGGATTACATGTGTGAGCCACCATGCCCGGCCTGGTGGAGATTCTTGAATGTGAGATTTGTATTTTTGGAAACTGACCCTCTGTCTATAATCTTCTCCCTATCTTACCTGTAAGTCATGAATTATATTTATGAACTGAATTTTAGAAAAATCCATGTGTCATTTATTCATTTATGCATCCATCTATCCATCCATTTATCCTAGGATAGTGCTGGAATTACAGGCATGAGTCACTATGCCTTGCTGATTGCAATTTTTAAAACATTTTTAAAAAACTTGACCCACAAAGAGAAATGCATTTTTACATTGGGACCCAGGATGCACACCACATATACACTCACTTACATAGCAAAAAGTTTCACAAAATAGTCCTCATCCTTCCTGTCATGGATTCTGTTCTAAGCTGTTCTATCCTATTCCATCAAAATGTGACAGCTATGACCCACTAAATTCATCTTACCACCTATTGATAGGTCACAACCTACAGTTTGAGAAATATTTCCAATGCATATTTATTCAGTGGAAAGCTACTTATTTATACTCTGTACTGCTCGGAACATTTTATAAACAATTCATTAATCCTTACAAAGTTCCAATGGGGCAGGAATTATTATTCTCTCCATTTTCCAGATGACGAAACTGAGGTCTAGAGAGTTTGAACAAGTTGCCCAAGGTCATAAGCTAGAATGTGGAAGAGCTGTGGGGAAAACCAGGCAGTATGGCCATTGTTTGTGCTCTTAACCATCAGCTCACGGAACTTCCTCTAGTCTTCAGAATTGATGTGAGATTAACTAAGTATTTAGCAAGGTACAGTTCTAAGTAGCCTTGCTCAGTGTTTCACACCAAATCTGGGCATATTCCTTGACAAGATCATTCAATAGGACATGACAGCTATTCATACACCTTTATGACCATAGAAGCTAAACAAAAACTTGCCAAATTTAACACTCTCCTTCAGAAACTCAACTTCAGCAACACACACAAATACACACACCTCAAAGGCCCCAGACCCACAATCTCCCAAATGATCGGCGATGACCACTCAGATGCTGGACTTACGATAATATTACAGGGTCACTTCTTATTCAGAGGTGGTGTTCAACTTTCCCATTTTTTAAAATTGATTTCCTCCTCAAAGTTATCAAGTTCTAAAGCCTAATTATTGGCGTAATAGCCGAGATGTTAGGAGAAGTGTAAGCTCCTTTAGCTAATGCATGGCATATGTTAGAGGGATCCAGCTAATTCACATATCTGTCTGCACTATTAATAGAGAAGGTTACATGCCAATTATCCAGGCTTCAATCAGCCTGTTTGGATACAATAGAGGCAGTGTTCACACACTGGATATGCCACATTCCTTTCCGACATCAGAAGCAGCTGGTTCAGATAAAGACCACTGGGGCTTTGATATTTAGAAATCACGTCCACGAAAGAGCTGGAATTGAGACCTGATTGCTACATCGGCAAATACCCGCAGGTATCTCTAGCCTGGACTCCTCTGAAAACTGCCTAGTGAGTTTGTAGTTCACTGTGCTTTAAACTTTTCCTGCTCAGACTTGTTGGGTGAGTGGGAGGAGGTGCTGAGGAAGAGGAGGAAGACAAAGGCACAAATAGCTTCAATGACAAAGGAGAGAATAATAGGACCGGGTAAATGGAGTCCAATAACATAAAGAATGCGGACAGGTTCTTGCGCCCAGTTTTAGAACCAAACAGGCTAAGACATTTTCCTCTTAAGAGTTCAACCTTATGCACTGAAAAATATAGAGATATAGTTAAACAAACATATATACATATTTCACCTCCATTCTTCATTTCGTTTTTTTTCTTTCATTTCTATCTTTCCTCTGATTCAGAACCCGTACTGGAAGTGTTGTAATAGCATCAGAAAATGCTGCTTCCGGTGGCATTTTTAATGAGGAACAGAACCCCAAGTGTCTGGAACCACCGGAGAAAGTCCCTGCTCTCCTGAGAGCTGTTCTGTAATTTTGCTGGCAGAGATCACTGGATCAGTGATCAGAGAGTTAAAATGGCAGATGTTGGGGCTTTCAGGGGGAGGGGAGGCGGATACCTGACACTCTCCAGCAAGTTTTTTTTAAAATCTTTTCCATTACCTCCATCCCTCGGATCACAATATTAAAACAGAGTTGCTGTCCATTTCTCTAAGGTCACACAGCCAAATCGCACCACAACAGTAAACAAACAAAAAACATTCGGTTCCTCTTAGGTTGCATGGATCAATAATACAGCAGCCAACCTCCATACCTTATAAAAATTGCCAAAAGCTGGTAAACAACAGGCAGATACCACATGTCAGCCGTTGTTTTGTGGGCTAGTTCAGCTCCGTGTGCATTTTTTTTCACCCTCCCAGATGAAAATACAGTAATTAACTCCATACCGAGAAGGGGGGGAGGGGGAAGGAGGAAACTCTTTTTTTTCCCCCCCTAGACTTGAAAAGAAATTCTGGCAGATAATTTGGCTGAACATGAAAAGGGAGAGGCTGCTTATAGCCGCCCAAATAAAGTGCTAGGTTGGTGAGGCTTTGCGGACTGAGTTGGTTATTTCACGGTGTGAAAAGCAGACATTTATCTGTTCCCATGGAGATGCGATTTCTACTAGTCAATCAGGCACTGGGGAGGTCAGACAATAGCTAGTAGTTCCTTTTTCATATTGAGAGACAGTCGATTCCCGCCCTAAATTTGAAGGAATCTAAAAGATTTATCAGAAATACCTGCAAACGTGGCCATTATATTTTCAAGGGATCAAAATTAGCAGGAATTCCAGCTGCCTCGGAGGAAGATGGGCATGACCACCTCCCCCCACAGTTTCAAATCATAGATTCTTCTGTCACCATCCTTATTTGCATAAATTTGGTTTCAAAATGTGACCTCTCCCTTCCAAATATAATAATTCATAAGGTCACAAATTACATATTGAGATTTTGGGAGAGGGCAGGGGGCTTCAAACAATATCATGGGACCAAGAGAACGCTGCCCCTGCAGAAAGCAAATCCTGGATAAATGGTAAACTTCGCTGCCAAGACTTCTTTGCCTGAAAACTGCACATGCTGAAATGATTAGGGTTGTTACTTGCCCTTCTGTGTTTGCTATCAATCCCAGATAGCAGATCGTGTCCATTTGCCAAATATGTTTATTTCAGTAGGTGAATTGCAGTGGTAACGCCTGGAAACTAGGGACTCACATGAAGACTTTTAAAATGATCTTCTCAGAAATGTCTTTTTCCTGCATCCATTTCACACATGCCTAAGGCAGGAGAAAACGTAGCAGAGGGTTTCCTAGAGCTAATTGAAGAGGAAGGGGGGATTTCCACTGGATCCTGTTTAAAAATGCTGTCTGTCTGAGCTGTTGCTCCGACTCAGATTCTCAAATGGGACTTACACCGAAGGCTGTTTGCAGGGTGGCAGCGTAACAGAAACCAGCAGACGGCCAAAGCCAGGATTTTATCATTAAGTAACTTCATTCTTGTTAATGGAGTCACTCAAGTGCAGCTCAACTGTGAAAGTAAACATGAGTGTGACTCTGGTTTGCAGTGAGTTCGGCCTCTCCAGTTAGGAAGCTTTGACTGCTTTTCCAGTTCCCTGAAGGCAGAGGCTCCTGCTTCCCCGGGCTGGCTAGCTGGAACAAAGACACCCACAGGGCCACCTCAGAAAGCCACTTGAAGCCATTTCTACAAATAGGGAGGAGGGGAAGGGAAAAACACCAATGTTCCTAATAAGACAGTATCTCGTCCCGCTGCTCAGGAGACAAAAAGCAAAAATTTACCTTGAATGTTCTTGGGAGCTGGATTTCTCCAGAAAGACATGGTTCATATTTTCATGTTTTGTGGATCAGTATTTGACCAGTTCTCTGTCTTATTTTCTCATTTTGGTTTTTCAAATTTAAAATAGAAGTAACATCTAATAGAAGCAACAGTATCGAATTAAGGTAAAAGACTGTAAGTTTCTCATTCCTTTTGCTCATCCTCACAAGCTCATAATCTCACCAGAGGTAGTTAGTTAAAAATTACCTTTTGACTGTGCAAAACATATTTTTCCAGTCATTTTTGACCAACGTACACATACTCTTTGTTTTAAATACGCCACTGGGATCATATTGATAGATGTGATTATACAACTTGCTTTTTTCACTTATCTATCAGGAGCTATTTTCAATTTAGGTATTTTAAAAATTAGCTATACATCTTGGGGAAAGAATGTCATATGCTCCTGGGGAAAATTCAAATTAAAGGGCTTCTGGGGAAGGGTGTATTTCCCTTCTCCCTGGAAGACAGCAACCATTAGCAGTGTTTAGCATATCGTTCCAGAAATAGCCCATGTGTGTAGATTGGCATATGTATATTGCAAACACTCACACCTTTCTTTGTCTTTATAGCTTGCACTTTTCACTTAAACCTCTGGGACAGCATTCCATGTTAGAAAAACTTGATGTTTTGAACGATGGCATAGTATTTCCTGGAAGAGTATTCTTTAGCGCACTTCACTTAACGTAAGCCTTTTTCGACAGACTTTTAGGAGGCTTTAGTCTTGGCTTTGCAATCAGTGCTTCAGTAACGACTCTGCCGTGTTGCCTGAGACGCTACACTCAAACACACTCACCCACACCTGTCCTCAAGTTGCCTTAATCCAAAGGAGAACTGATCGAATTAACTTTTTTTTTTTTAAACGAGGGCTTTAAGCAGAGTATTATTAACCCATTAAAAATCTATTATAAACTCGTGCCCTTTCCTGCAGTTTTTAATCTGTCCTCCAACTGGAGAGGCAAGCGACTCATGAAAATGAAAAGAAAAAATCGTCCCCGGCCGCCCCCTCCTCCCCTTCCCTCTCCCCCTCCGGCCCAGCGGCCATGCCAAGATCGTAGCATCCCGTCCCTGCTGATTAGAAATGCATACTTCATATTGAGTAATTCCTTCCCATCTACCCTTTCATCTTGGGCTCAGAGGAGGATCGCAGCTCACGCTTACAACTTAGGTGCAGCTTCCTGCTCTTTTTGTGTGTGCCAGAGTAAAGCCATCGGGGATTTAGAACAAAGTGTGTCCTTGGAAAGAAGTGGGGAGCATTTTGTGTGCGCGGTAGGCGGGGGAGGGAACCCCATCCCGAGGGAGGAGTCTGATTTCATTATACAGTCGGAAACCGGGTGAAATCGTGTATACGGCCGAATCTTTCTGCTCGGCTCGTGAGGTCTTTTTGTTCTTTGTCTTGCAGTGTGTACAGCAGATTTCTGTTATGCCTAGGAAGAAGGAAATTTGAGTGAAATAGACGGCCCGCGCTCCTACGCCTGGTAACGAGCTCACTAATTGAGAAATTTAATTCACCGAGAGAGGCAGCAAGGCCCAAACGAAAGAGGAAGGGGGCCTGCCAGTGTTCAGAGAAGTAACCATCCCCAAGTTAAAGAAGATCGCCAAGTAGATTGCCTGCTGTCGTTGGCACTGAAATTCACAATCTTGTTTACTGTTTATCTGGAGACTCTTGGAGCTCTCCCGCTGCTTATGAGAAAGGAGGCAGGTCTAGGAAGGAATGCTCTTAATAAGAAAGTCATAAGAAAGGGAGGGATTAGAAACCCCAGAGAGAGTGGGATGTGTAAATCATATGTGGGCATTTGACAATCAACACAAAGAAATGAGAAACAAAGCCAAGTGTCTGATGCCAGAAATCCTAAAAACTTGAGTGGGGATCCCGACCACAAGAAAGACAGCCAAAAGAAAAAAAGAAGGTGAAATCCCAAGAGATCGTTTTCCTCTGTGATGGTATCTGCTGGCATCAAATAAAGTTTGACTTTGCCTCAGTGCTCATGGCCCTGCATGCAAAGAAAACGGCTTCATGATGTGCCCTCAGAGGGTCTCCCCAGGCCTGCCTGAGCCTTAGGACAAGAGGAGGCAAACTCAGGGAAGAGTTTCTTCCTCTGAAAAGGAGGTGAGTTTGGGCAGAAGGAGCACTTGGCAGGGGCAAATTTACCCCTCCCCCAAAGAGCTGGATCTTTCTGGGTCATTTGCAGACCTCTGCCCGCCTCCTTTTTAAATCCCAAGACTCCACCTTGACTGAAGTTGCTTAGGAAAGAGAAAAAAGGCATTTTCAGCCTAAAGCTAAGCTAAGACCAAGTTAAACTTGTTGGACAATGGAAGCCTCTTCTGGCGACTGGGCGGTAGGGTGTGACACTTCCTAATTACATGACTTGGGCAGGTTGCTTCATTTTTCTATCATAAAAAGAGGATAATAATATTAATAGGTAACATTTATTGAGCTCTTATATGGAATAAGTATTTTATACAGAGATCCATTTTATCCTCTGACCCTAATGAGGTGGTTTAATTATTATCTTCATCTTACAGATGAGTGGAGGCCCAGTCAGATCACCCAGCTGGAATGTGATGACTACAGAATATAATTCTAAATCAGGGGTTGGCAATTACAATCTGAGGGCAAAATGTGGCTTAATGCTGTTTTTGTAAATAAAGTTTTATTGGAACATAGCCATGCTCATTTGCTTATGTATTGCCTATGGCTGCTTTGGAGCTACAAAGGCAGAAACTGAGCCCCAAGTATTTACTATTTGTCCCTTTACAGAAAAAGTGTACACATTCTTACTCTAGATTGTTCAAGCTTATATGTGTCCTTCTGCTCCAAAATGTCTCTTTTTCTTTTTCTTTTTTTTGAGTTGGAGTCTCACCTGCCGCCTAGACTGGAGTGCAGTGGGCGCTCCCGGCCACTGCAGCCTCGACCCACTGGGCTCCGGCAATCCTTCCACCTCAGCCTTCTGAGTAGCTGGAATTACAGGCACGGGCGCCCGGCTGATTTTTTTGATTTATTGTAGAGATGAGGTCTCGCCAAGTTGCCCAGGCGGGTCTCGAACCCGCGGGCTCAGGCAATCTACTCACCTCAGCCTCCCAAAGCACGAGATTACAGGCTGAGCCACCGAGCCTGGCTTCTTTTCTTTTTTTAAAGGATTTTTTGTAGTGACAGAGTCTCACTATGTTGCCCAGGCTGATCTTGAACTCCTGGACTCGAGCAGCCCTCCCACCTTGGCCTCCCAAAGTGCTGGAATTACAGGTGTGAGCCACTACATCCAGCCAAAAATGCCTCACTTGAAAAATGTGATGCTAACTACAAAAAACAAAGCTAAAATATAAGAAGTAATAATAGCTTCTGGAATTCATTACAGGCCCGAGAATTTTTTTTTTTTTTTGAGTTGGAGCTCACTCTGTCGCCCAGACTGGAGTGTAGTGGCACGCTCCCCGCCACCGCAGCCTCGACCTGCTGGGCTCCGGCGATCCTTCTGCCTCAGCCTTCCAAGTAGCTGGAACCACAGGTGCGCATAACCACACCTGGCTAATTTTTTTGATTTATTGTAGAGATGAGGTCTCCCCAAGTTTCCCAGGCGGGTCTCGAACCCTCGGGCTCGAATTCACTCACCTCTGGCCTCCCAAAGCGCAGGATTACAGGCTGAGCCACCGAGCCTGGCGGGCCCGAGAATATTAAAAACAAGTTTTTCCCCCTTTTTTCTGTTTTCTCCCCTTTTCCCCTCAAAATGTAAAAATGTTTATTTTTAAACTTGAACCAAAAAACCCCCTCAATTGCCTTATCAGCTTCATTGAACCTGCTTACAAATGCTTATCTAAAACCAAAGTATATGCTAGAAAAAATTCCAAAATAACAAAAAAAATGTAATATGATTTTCAGAAGACATAAAGATGATTTTTTTCATACATGTTATTTGCAAAACGGCAGGTGGAACAAGTTGTGAAGGTAAGAAACTACACATTTGCTTCTGACATGTACAGAAAATTGAACACTCCGTGTTGACATGTGAGCTAAATTTCTAAATTTTCAGTGTTGTAATATGGCTTAGTTTTCCATGAGTTCCCAGGATTAATGAGTGTAGCTACATAAAATATCCAGGTTTTAAAAAAATGTTAGTGAGCTGGGTGCAGTGGCTCACACCTGTAGTAGCAGCATTTTGGGAGGCCAAGGCAGGAGGATCGCTTGAACCCAGAAGTTTGAGACCAGCTTCGGCAACATAGCAACACCTTGTCTCTACAAAAAAAAAAAATTAGCCAGGCATGGTGGCACGCACTCCCAGCTACTCTGGAAGCTAAGGTGGAAGGATAGCCTGAATCTAAGAGATCAAGGCTGTGATGAGTCTTGATCATGTCACTGCACTCCAGCCTAGGTGGAAGACTGAGACCTTGACTCCAAAAAAAAAAAGTTAGTGAACAAGATTAATACTAATATCTTCTGTGTCTCCAACATTCCATTCCATTCTGAATACGCTATGCTAAGTCCTCCTGATTACTCTTCAAGGCAGGTATTATTTTCATTTTCTAGAGAATGAGGCCCAGGTACTAAGGTGCCTCAGCTGGCACATGACTGAAGTTTCCCCAAACTTACGCTCGTTTCCCTCTAAGGTCTGTTGTCAGTTGTTCATCTTTTCACTCAGCCAATTCTTATCAATTTCAGTGTCCGTTGTGGGAGGCATCTCACTGGGTTCTGGGATCTGGCCGAGACCAAGACAGATGAGAAGTTGCAAGTCAATGGACAGGACACTTTCAGATGGTGAAGAAGACTGCTAGGAAGTGACACAGGACAGAGAGGTTGGAGAGTGATCAAACCTGGCTGTGGCCATATGGGATAGGAGGCCAAGGAGGAAACTTTAATGATGAGTATAAGTTTCAAGGTGAAGATCTAAACTCTGGAAGAGAGTTCCGGGCAGGGAACAGCAAAAGCACGTTACCTGAGTGGGAAAGAGCTTGGTATGCTGAGAAGTTTTGCTGTGTCTTTGTGGCTTTTACCAATTCAGCAGTCACTCAACACATGTCCAGGCTTAAAGGTCATAAGTGCTGCTTTCTGGGTGCTGAGGTCAGCTGAGGATGTGCCCTCAGGTCTAAGACTTATGGCTCTGAGCTCCTAACATAGCTTTCTCTTCCTCCTTGTCAGACAGGGGAGCAAGATGTTCCTCTTTGGTTTGTGATTGGAAGTAATAAGAGGCGCTACTCACAGTGTATACTGTGTATTGTGCTAACTGCTTGATTGTATTATCTCATTTAATCTGCAAACAACCCAATGGAATACTGTAGAGCGTACTCTTTTTATTTGTTTGTTTTGATAGAAATTTTTAATATTACAATCAACTCAGTTTTTTCAAAATCAATGTCTAAATTTAATGTGAGCTAAATAAAAATATTAAGAAGGCTTTTGAAACTAGATATGCAAATTGTGACATTCATACAGAAAACGATAAGCATGAATAAACAGCCAAAGATAAGCTAAAAAGAAAGGGGGCCAAATATCGAAACTTATGACACAACTATGATTATTCAAATACTTTGTCACAATCACATGAATATCTAACAGATAAATGTAAAAGAATAGAAACACCAGAAAGACAATCAACTAGGATAACCTTTCACGTGATAAAGATAGCACTTTAAATCGGTAGGGATCAAAAGATTATTCCATCAATTGTGTTAAAAAATTATATAGGGTCTAGTACAATTAAAATTGGGACCGGTTTGTTCATGACATCCCAGATTAGGCCATTATTCCTGGAGAAATGGATTCTGTCCTGGGGAAATTTAGTTCTTAACACATAGACACTCCCAAATGAAAAGGTAGCTCAAACTCTGAGCACCCACAGTGGAGACAGTGTCAAACTGCACAGGCACAGAGCACAGAGGCAGACAGACACCAGCAGCCCAGGGCCAGCACCCATCCTTCTACTCGAAAGGACACCGGGAACACCAGAAAAAAGGGTTCATGGAAGAAACATGGGTAACACACACGAAGAGAAAAAAGACTCACAGGAAACAGAAAGGACAGAAGAAAAAGACCAAAATTCTGAAATAACCATCCTCAGAGAAATCAGAAGAGACACCACCTGATAAGAGAGCAAGGGTCTGCAAAATATCAGAACAATGTCAGAGGGAAAATGTAAGGACTCTCTGAAATGAAAAACTTGAGAGGCTAACATCAGAAGTGTGGGAGAAGTTTTGGATGATGTGATAAAGGCAATTTCCCAGAAAGTAAAGGAGAGAGACAAAGAGATGATTTAAAGGATTTAAAAAAAATTTTAGAGTTGTAGGGTGCGGGGGATTCACTACATAGGCAGGCTGCATGCAGGTGAAGCTTGGGCTTCTCATTGGCCCTCTCTTCCCGATAAAGGACCAGGTGCTCAGTGTGTTGTCCCATGTCCCCCTCCCACTCCTAGCAGTGTCCAGTGACTGCTGATCTCACCCCTGTGCCAGTATGACAGGTGTTTAGGGCCAGCTTATGAGTGACAACATGCGGTATTCAGATCTTCCTTTGTTTCTGTGATAGTTCACTTAGCTGCACTCTCATTGCTGTGAAGGCCGTGATTTTGTTCTTTATGGTTGCAGAATGGCATTCTTTAAATAGGAGTGTGTTGCACACATGGTTGTAAGGGAATTAATTTCTAAAATCTACACGTTTATATTTACTCATCCCTAAAACTGCCTGGGAATGCTCTCGCATGCCTCAATTCACAATAACTCTTCTGCTACATTACAGAGAAGCATGTTGTGTGTGTATGTGTGTGTGTGTGTGTGTGTGTGTTTCGTATCCCAGCATCTTTCTGTGGAGCATGTGGGTAATGTCACAATCTCCAAGGTACCAAACAAAGAGATGAATCCAAATGTTGTTTTTGGGAAACCCTCCTTTAATGATTAATCAAAGCACCTACATGTAGACAGCTTGCATTACTTTATCTTATATGCCCCATTCTAAGGACCATTCAAAGCCATGTACTGATGTTGTTTGTTGTTATAAATGTAGCTGGAATGTTTTCTAGAATCATCAGATATTTCAGAATATATTGGATATGCTCCAAGATAAAAATGTTATATGATTTTCTTCCAGATTTAATATGTGTTATTCAATATGTTGGAACTTATTTTATCGAGTCAAATATGGATTCCAATTACAGTCACTCATATATATATATTTTTTATTTATTTTATTTTTATTTATTTTATTTTATTTTTTTTGAGTTGGAGTCTCACTCTGTTGCCCAGACTGGAGTGCAGTGGCTGCTCCCGGCCACTGCAGCCTCGACCTGCTGGGCTCCGGCGATCCTTCCTCCTCAGCCTTCCAAGTAGCCAGAATTACAGGCATGTGCTAC